>WYDF02018419.1:0-13306 GCA_009867245.2 Adranes taylori
TGAATACGGTCTATTCGTATTCAGTCATCCATCAGTTGGGGTTTTTTTCTCTCGCATTGAAGGTGACACCTGGTATATATTTATTCACACAAGAGATATTAGAAATAGTTGCAATTTCTCACTCTGGAGAATATCAAAATTTGATCTTATGGCTAACATTTAAGTAATAGGATTTGCCAACATTGTCGAACCCAGTCCAAACTAGTGCCTCGTTTGCGATTCGTTATTCCTTTTCAACTCGTTACAAAAATGCGACATCAAAACATTGCGCCTTACTGTATTGTTTTATCTTAAAGGGATTTCCGTTATAGTTAGCGATAGCAAATCGTTACATTCCGAACAGAATTAACAGTCAACTAGATTTAATGTAAAAGTTTTTTTTTATTAAGAAAAACGATCTCGTACATAATTATCACCTAAATAGTATAATTTTAACTTACAATCAAGTATATAAAAACGAATTTGTACCTTCGAAAATATTCAAAAGTAGCGATTATTGTATCAATATACATTTCATAGTACAAATGATTTCATCCAATCAATCAATTCTATTATGGTCTTTCTTTTTATTTGTCGTTTCATTTCTCTATCTGTTGTTAGGGATTAATAGTTATACCACAATTTATTTTGTAACAGAAAACTGCCAAAAAGTTAATTCATTTCTCGAGAAAAATCAGCCATTTTATGGAATATGAGATAAAATCATGTCGTTAGTTTTAGTTTTAAATCTCGTACACAATAACATACTTTCAAAACTTCAACAAGGAAAATAGGAAAATATATGTGAGTGCTGACATTTTGAAGAAAAAAACCGATAAAAAAGATAAATTTGACAATTCATTTGGATAAAGAAAACAAATGAGATAATGGGAGTAAAAACCAACGATTTCAATCAATTTGAATTAACTGATGACAATTAGGAAACACAATTGTCCAACTAATTTTAGAAAGAAAAACTAAAATCATAATTTTAGTCGAGAACAGAGGCAGATTTCATAAGAATAACAAAATAAATTTGATATAACTTCCCCAGAAAATTTTCTCAAAAGCCTACTGATCTTCATCGTTATTCTTTTCACTCCCATCAATTTCTCCATCCATGTCCATATCTCCATCCATCTCAGCATTTTCGTCACCCTCATGCCTACCTTCACCATCTTCATCTTCTTCATCATCATCGCCCGCGACTTCCGCATTCTCTGCTTCTGCTCGTTCCATTTGTCTTATTAATTCAGCTTCATCTACGGCGGTTACAACTTTAGGCTAAGTAAAAACAAACAAAAAAACCGATTAGAAATTTTCTACCTTACATTAATAAATTTGAACATCACAACAGAAATAACGTACTCTATTATTACAGTAATAAGAGAGCGGCTACCGTCGATATAATTTTATCGCAATTTAACAATTACATAAAAAATTAAAAAGAGAGAACATGATTCACATATTCTAGCTTATTGCTCTTCGTTCGCATAGAAGCCATCAAGGCTATTTTAAATGCATAACCGAAGTTGAGGCAACCACAGATTCGGGCAACGAGTTCCATCACTCGATTCGAGAGGAAATATCGTCGCGGCAACGACCTTCATTGCGTTTTATTTAATTTAAAGCTGTTACCGCACAAATGCACATTAGTATTTAGTTCATACATAATGTGTAGTTCGACGCAAATATAGTATCTTCTAAGTGATTTGTAGGTGTCGATTAAATCTCCTTGTTAACAGCTATCCTTAACTTGCTGGCTCTGCTAATACGGTGCCAGTACTGACGATACATGCTCCATTTGAAGACGAACGTATGTTTTGTACGTTCTCAGAAATGCAGTAGGCGTCAATATTGGAACTCACTTTTGTACTATAAAAATGCTGATGCCCAGGTCTTTCTTTCGGGCCACTTTACGCAGTGTGATTCCATTTACTTGATAGTCAGTTCTCGGATTTTAGACACAAAATAAGAAACTTTGTTCGATTTTATTATCTTTGTTCGATACTTTGTTCAAGAAAATAATAGCTACTTTTTTATCATAAAATCGAACCAGGTTTCTTACTTTGACTCTAAAAAAAGATCTGTTAAAGCGAAAGAGTATTCAGTAATTTAGGAACCTAAAGTTTTCTGTCAATTGCGTAGAACCTTTGAGTAAGTAATTAATAGAGATATAAAAGGATAGATAAAACCCAGCTACGTATAAAAATTGTTCCCTTTGAATTACTGTGGACTTTTTTAGAACTACTTGAACAATTTTTGACCAGTTGGGACTATTGTTTAGCTAGGATACATACTAATATAAATAAACCAGAACTTTATTTTAATGTCTTTTCATGTCAGTGTTACATTTCCATTTTGTCGGTTATAAAATGCAGGAAATTGCATTAATATCAATTAGATAAAAAATGGCAGATATATAGCTTATTAAATGTGTGTGGTATATACATTTTTTCTCCACTCAATATTTGTTTTTATAGATTGTTACCCCAACCGGATTCTTTAGATACGAGATTTTTGCCGACTATGTATATTCTGCACTCATGTAAAGTTTCTGAGGGGATTCCCATAGTTTATTTTAAATTGGATTTGATATCAAATGGTACATATTTACATATTTTGTTTTAAAAATAAAAACAATACACAGCTTTCATTTTTATAATCAAAATGATATAATCGGTTGATTCTTATAAATCTATATACTATTTACAGAATTTAAGCCCATTTATAAAAAGAAATGTAATATGTAATATAACAGTATTGATTTTTGCAGGGGTAAATTTCTCGTAACGGGAAGTATATATGTAGAGAAAATAAAAGCAATAAATATGTCAATATTTATAGATTAAAAATCAATAAGAAATTGATATCTCGTGCTCGTATGATAAAAATGTACATAATCATAATCATACCAGTTAAGCAATTATCACACGTTCTGTGCGAAATGAACTGAATTGTGAGTCATGTTCTCTCGTGGGCCTAATATATACTTAATGTCAAGAATGATTATGGAAAAGAAGAGAATGATAGCGAGGTTTCGGTGTGGTAGTGAGGAGCTTGGGCATAGATACTGGATGAATGAGCAAGAGAGGACTTGCAGAATATGTGAAAAAAAAGATAGGAACATTGGGTGAGAGTGTGAAGAAATAGAATGGAATGAAAAGGAATTAGCTGAGAAATGGAGAAGTTGTTTGGGCCAGGATAGAATAGGGGTAGAAATAATGAAAATAATTAGAGAAGTGAAATAAAAGATAGTGGGCAAGGTAGGCTGGAGAGCGGAATTTGAATGTAGGAGCAGCGTTGAGGGAGGGATGGGATAAAATTAGGAGAAAGAGCAGAGACAGCGACGTAACATAAAGGGAAAAGAGATAGAGAGTAAATAAAAGGAAGAAAAAAGTAAAAATTCATGGACGCGATCGCCACCCCATCTTTCATATACTGGAAGTCCTACGTTTTGTTATATCTGGCATAAACAGATATAACACTATAGTTTTATAGTGTTAACGCCCTGCCTACTATAGTTTTATCAGTTGTTTAATCTGCGTATGAACTGATTTGATGTGATTTTATCTGATTAGAACTGATTTGAATTGATTCCATCTGATTTGATCTGATCAGATTTAAACTGATTTAATCTAATTTGATCTGACTTGATCTAATTAGAACTGATTTGAATTGAATTGATCTGATTTGTGCTGAGTTTATCTGATTTGATGTCTTGATCTGTTTTGATCTCAGTGTTCTCGCATTACGGCCGCGACTAGCGATATGACCTACCAAAATTTCAAGAATGTGTTCCCCTATTCCCTTGTCTCGTGTTCACACATTAAGTATATAATTTTTTTTCCAAAAGTTAAATATACAAAATTAATATACATTTTTTTCCTGGTTCCCGTGATCCCGATCTACACTAAACTTCACAGGGTTACCCGCTATACTATGTTAAAGGCTTACTGATAATTTGATCGAAATCGGTTGAGCGGTTTTTTTTTAGTTTTCCAAATAACTATGAAATTTATCAAACTTTCAAAAAAAATTGTATGGCCCTGGTATATATAACGTAATACGAATTACAACCAATCGTCTTTTGTTTCACTTAAACATGTATGACATGCCAGTGGAAAAATAAAAGCCTATGAGATGTAAGATAGATTTTGTTTGTCAGTGATTTTTATTGAAAAGTATTAGATAGATTTTAATTGTCAATCATATGAAATGTGTGTGTGATACATAACATACATATTCTTATTGGTAATCTATTACCGTAATAACAAATAAAGAATTTTTAAAGTTACTAGGGTCTATATATTTGAAACTAAGAGTTAGGCCCATCATATGTGGTATCATTGTAAAGTAAACACAAGGGCTACCAAAATATAAGAAAATATTCAGGGTGTTACTAAAATGTTTTTGAAAAAAAAATTTATTGTTCAAAATCGGTTCAGTATATCCAACTGTTCAACTGTCCAACCGAGACAAAATTGAGGTCTCCTTGTCTTATTTTTCCCAAGTTTGATTTTTCCAGCTTTCATAGGAACCGAGATATTTATGGTAGCACACTTTTTTTCCAAAGTCAAATTACTCCGGTGCTATGACGTGCGACTTTTTAAACTCGCTTAATCCCTTAAATATTAAAGGAACTTTCGACACAAGAAATTTAAAACAAATCTTGCGAAACTTTTTGAGAAAATGAACCCTACAATTAGCAAAAAAATAACACCCTGTAAGCGGATTTGTAAAAAAATGGGAAATATAAGAGTAGATGTTAAGAGATGAGCTTCTTTCTCCCTTATACGGGATACTATTATGGGAAAGGGTAATTGAATTGTTTCAATTTAGAAATTAATTGAATTAATTTGTTTTTAGAATAAGATGATTGTTTTAAGATATATTTATCTGTGTGCCAAAGGTCTTACTTACGTACATACCATTAGTATTACTTGCGTATATTAGCTATAGTATTAGGGTTGTATCTTGTTCATTACTTGTTTCAAAGAGGTCATTTTCTTATGATAATAAGTTTTTCAATGGCTTATTGATTAATCTTCTAGTTAGTAGAAATTTGTATCCTTCATTTCCTTCGAGATCACTCCAAAGAATCCTTTTATATTTAGAGTTAAGCCAGCTATTGAACTAAAAATTTGGGTAGCATACTTTTCTTTCATTCTTTTAAAAGAATTCGGATGTACAACAGAACAACAGAATTCTTCTAGCTTGGCGGCATTTCTTAGATTTAACCATTTTTAGATGTATTTTTTTATTTTACTTATTATTAACAAATATGAAATTTGGCCATAAAGTCATTGACGAATGTTGAGACAATAAGACAATATGTTGGAACAGGACAATATGTTGAAACAATTGTTTGTTCTCCTGAATTACTTTTTATAGATTTCTTAACATTTTTAACTTTTTCTAGAAAATTATGAAATGTGAAGATATTTTTTTCATTTAGTAATAAGTGGCAGCTTTGCTTTTTAACATTGAATGGAGAGATTTTAAAAAAGACTGATTTCAAATCATTTTTTGTACCTTAAAGAAATATGAAAATGGTCATAAAGATCATAAATTAATTATTTTTAAAATTCTAAAAACCGTATATTCAGTAGTCTCAGTTTTACTAAAATAACAAGACTACCAAGTTTGATTGAAATCGGTTCAGTGGTTTCCGAGAAAAAAGTATGCAAAGAAAAACCGTCATAAAATAATCTCAATATTGTTCTTAGGCGAATTGTTTCTTGAAATTATTATAAGTTCGTATTAATTGAAGTAAATAATTAAAAGTTTTGTAATTATTATAAATAAGTACCGAATGTTTATAAATATATTCAATGTTTCTATAACTAAATATTTATAAATAACAAGATTTCTTTCTTTTCTATCCGCACCACCATTGAATGTCTGACGTCCACAGTATATTAAATTACTGTAAAGTCTATAGAGTCGTAAATTTATCAAATCTGGTTGCAAGTTTAGGCGTTCTAACGTTATGCTGGAATGTATGCTGCTAATTACATTGATAGACAGCTACATACCTACTTACAATTATTTTGATATAAAATCTCATTGAAGATATAAGTTTTTTCATATTTCTATCACAATTGGATAACTATGATTTTATTTTAAAATAGAATCATATTTATCCTTAAAAATAATTTTATTATACACAAATTGGCAACGTTGTCTTATACTATGTTCATTAGCAAAGAAATAAACCATATATTATGTTGTATGCAACAGCAGTTGATGAAAAAGGATTGAACTGGTAGCTATTACTTTGTGCGTCCGCGGTTAGATGGCACTTGGAGCAACATCAATCCGCCAACGTACTTTTCGTAGTCGGAAAATTAATATTGTTTTATATCTCTATTTACTATTTACTTAATGGTAGAATACACAAAAACAACCCATTATTCTGCATTGCAATACTAGTTCAATTAACAGTCCCAAATACAGCTTTTTCCAAACGAAAATGTCAAGTTAATGAGTCATAACCCATATTCCTCCCAAACTTGACACCAAACAACTCGTTTATCTTAATCAAAAATAAAATGGTGTAGCCACTATTTTGAACATCTGAAAGTATTCAGTATTGGATGTCGAGGTGGTGCAAGAAATAAATCCGTTGCAGCATAGTTATCTTGCATGCAACAATGTATAAACTGTATGATACGTCATATCTTGCGTGTGTTCTTTCTTTTCTAATCACTAAACAAGATAAGTATGTAGCCCCCGCTTTGAATCTTGTATCCTAAAAAGATATTGTGATTAAAGACACTATTATGAATGACGCATGGTTCGGCATTGTGCATAAAATGTTAATAACGTATTTGCGTCATCTTACATCTGGGAAAAACTGGGATTTTTTATTTGTGACTACAAATATTTTTCATCTTCAAGCCAAATTTCGTTTAAATTGGTCCAGTTTAAGAGAAATTCTAATTCAAACACACGAAAAATATGTCGAAAACCACTGAATCGAGATATTGGACCAAGCATTAAAACTACCTAACAAAATTGAGCACAGTATGCAATATTAATAGAAATAGAGTAACTTACCGCCATTTGAACTTTAAATACACCTCCATAGGTCGTAATAGTGCTTTGTATTTTATCTATTGCCTCTTGTAGTATTCTTAAACCATCTTGTTTTTCAGGTGTAGATGTTGTCATTACTAAAAGATGTCGAGCATGTTTTTAGATAAAAAAAAAACCGGCAAAGTAGTAAAATTACCATATAAGGGAGGTGCAATTAGATTAATTTTAATTGGTAGCTCTTCTGTGGACAATTCTAAACCAGCTGTAAGCGCTGCTTTAACAGCATCTATACCCTCGTAACCATAACATGCACATTCAATATCGGCTCTGATTTTAACTGCTTGTGACGTTAATTTCCGTTTGACCTGATTTAGTAGGACTTCTTTTGTATTTTCGTCAAGGCCACATTCTGATAATATGCTAGGATCTCTTAAAAGAAAAACGAAAATAAGATTAGTTTCAAAATACAACACAGATTATGTACGATGTTAAGAAATGCATAACATGGACTAACAAGAGTTACTACAAAAATCATTAAGTATAAATTGTTTTTATGTTCTCTATAGTGGCAAAATGTTGACTCCCTGATGCCATTTTATTTTCAAGAACAGGAAAATCCGCAAAACTCATGTCTGGTAGAATGAAATGAATTCCACTTTATACAACTCGAAGGGTATATTGGCAATGGATTTCTTTACTAAACGTCACAATACTAAACTCAGCTACTATCAACTTCGTGTAAAATTAGAAAGATCATGGAAAGCTAAAGACAGACATGCACGTCATAACATGTATAGCAAATTGTTACTTTATGCTCCATACTCATTGGTTCTAGATCCGTGAGACACCTATTTCCGAATATTGAAAACGTACTAGGTAGGACGAGTTTCATACTCTCAAATACAGATTATTACAATTTGGAATTATATAAATAGCAAATATTATGTTATTAGCTCTAAGTAATGAGTTCATTTTTCGGATTATTCCATTAGAAAATACTAATTATATGTAAGATATTCAGAATTTAAATTATATCTTAAACTTACATTACTGCTTGCTTGAAAAAATCATATGCACTAGCTTTATTTTTCTTATATTTCTCTTCAAAATACCAAGCCGTACGTTCATATAAATCTTCTAATTGTTCATCATTCTCAAATTTAAGTAATTCAGCTACATGTCTCAATATTGAATTTACAGCTTTAGCTTTTGAAAATCGTTCAGTACATTTCTCCACATCTTCAGCGCTGACACGTCGTTTGGATAAATCAATGTAGCCCTTTTCTTTGTCCACACGAATTACGACGACTGGCTCTGTTTTGCCCACTCTAATTAATTTATTGATGGATCTGATACGCCTCCGGGACAATTCAGAAAGTAGAATCATTCCTTCTATATCGTTATATTCCAGGAGATGAACGTAAGCGCCCATTTCGGCTATTGAGCGTACATTTACCATAACTACTTCTTCCACTTCTGGATATTTTTCTTTATAAAATCTACAGGAAAGCGGCATTTTCTATCTGGAAAGTTTGTAAGTGCCATATTGAGGTTAGATTAAATGACCATATGTTTAAAGACCTTTAAACAAAACTTATTTATAGATAAATTATCAAAATGGACTTACTAATTATGTTATAATTGATAATAATATAAAAATTATATTTGTTTTAAAATTCTGATGAAATTTCACGTGGATACTCTGTAAACGTCAAATATAGGATATTATTTGACATTTGTTACAGTACTAATTGTCAGTGTTAAAATTTTCTTCACCTAAAACGTATACTTAAATTATGTTTAATAAATTTGTTTTGCTTTTAACTTTGTGCTACAGTCCATTTTATTATTATTAAAACAGATTTCAAGTCTTACGTTAGGGGCTTATCAACCAATTTACTAAAGCCTTAGATCTTATATTTTGATTAAATCCATTGTATAACAACAAAATAGTAAAACTGCAGTATTCCAATTATTCCAAAGAATATATTCAACTTATGTTGACAATTGTTTGAAACACAACGATCGGCTCATTTTCAAAGCTAAATTCATAAATACATGTAACAAAGGCTTGTTTATGGTAATAATTTTACAAAATTTACCTTAGAAATTAATGGTCAATATAATTTCTAAGGAAAATTTGTAAGTCTTTGTTACATTTCTTGTATTTGTGAATTTAGGTTTGAAAATGAACCGATTGTTGTGTTTGAAACAATTGTCAGCATAAGTTGAATAAATTCGTTGGAGTAATTGGAATTCTGTAGTTTTACTATTTTGTTGTTATATTATATCAACTCCAAATATTAGGACATGTAATAACTTGTTTACATTTTCAGTTTACATATATATATATTTCACATTCTTATTTAAAGCATATAAAAGTAGATAAAAATGAAGACGAATTTAAACGAATATCAATATCGCATTATTAAAATCTTTAAAGATTGTTACTTCATCTTTAAAGAATTATTACTCAGGAAAATAAGAACATTTTTACGTGGATTATTAAATATTATTACACGATTCACTTCACGTGCTGGCTCTAATTCTACTTCCATATTTATGGTTTATGATTAAATAAAAATTTTTAGGTATTTTCTTTTTCTTATTTCTTGTAATGGAGTTTTTAATGACTGCATGTATTTAATTGTTTTCTTCTATTTTTTTGTAACGGTTCTTTAATTTTTTGTGTTGGTACTATTTTTCTAAAATGTATGTTAGTTGTTGATTTAGTCATTTTCCTTGAATCGTAAGCAATTGTTTATAGTGACTTAATTTAAGTAAACTTGTATGTTAAGTATATATCCCGTATGCTTCTGATTTTTAATTTTCAGAAATTTAAGTAAAAGATTTTATCCCTTTTTTCGGAAGTAGTATTTCACTTCCATAATGGTTAGCTTTGTGATTGTTCGAATAAAATATTTTTCAAAGTCTTTATATTGCTTTATGTTTCGTTTACTCTCGTTTGTATTTTATCAGCGTTTCTATAATGTCTTCCTATTCCCATTGTTAACAGGACATATAGTAATTTGTTTTAGATTTATGGACAGCCATTATGTTCATCCAGATGAACATAATGGCTGTCTCTTAATTTTAATTAAATATATAAATTTTGTATTACCATTCGTGTTTCTCATAATTATTGTTATGCTAGGTCTAACATTTTTAGAAGTTATTGATATTTTAACTGGATTTTTTATATATTGAATAAAAATGATGGTAATAAAATTTATTAGTAATTTTTATTATAAAAATAAATTGTTAGCATCTTCGTTAATGTAATAACACTTTGCAGTATTTGTGTAGATGGTTTAAATGAATAAATTTCAAATGATTTTTGTTGTATCATAGAATAAATTTAAATGTCTCTAAATATTGTGCAATTTAATTAGACTTGACTATAGCGCATAAAGTTTCTGTGATAAACACATCAGGTTGTTGCGCTATTGCGTACATGTTAAATAGGTATCTGTAATTATAATGTTTTTTATCATAGAGTACAGGAATCTATAAGTATTGAACATTTGGTTGTCATTCACTCCAAAGATGGCAGTAAACGAGGGAAAAACAATTTAAATTATAATTTATTAAGAATAATATTCCAAATAAAATTTTGTAATGAAATTGATTTTATTATTGTAATTGTTGCTATCAAAGTGTGAAAAAGTATACATAATTATTTTAAACTAAATTAATGCCAAAGAAACTAATGCTCTATGTGATTGGTGAAATTCCATTGACCAATGAAATGAAATTGCAACTGTAACAGAATGTACGCAAGATAATTGTTACAGTATATAGCGTCGCGACGCTATTGGTGGTTTAATGTTGCGAATAGCATCGTTATATGTACGACAGATACTTCCTTTATGTATCTGCTGTGTAATATAAGCATTATATATAATTCAAAGACAATATACTAATTGATATTTTATTAAATAATCAGTATTTATATGTTGTTTGAACGTTTTACTTGTTTAGAATGGATTTATTTTCGTAAAAGCCTTAAATGTGTTTCTTAAATAACTGATAAAATTTGTTAAGCCAATAAAATGTCATTATTAACAGGGATGGTTTAGAACAATAATTAATGTATGGTAGTGGCGTAGCGAGCATAATTGGGGCGCGGGGGCCACATACCTTTTTGCCCCCCCCCCTCTCCAAAGGTAACAATTGAAAATTACCGGAAAATCTTGTTTGTCTTAAGGACCGTTTGACGCCCCTCTTTTTGTGCCGCCCGGGACAGTGCCTCTTGACACGCCAGTGAGGCATGGCTAATTAAAGCATTAGGGTTCAGCGTCTATAATGAAATACGTGTTAATAGCAAAATAATAACCGCTGCGAAAGTGGGGAATTACTTGTTACTGTTTTTATTCTATTTTTTTAGATCTAAAATACCATTTATTGTATTTGGTTGGTAGTTCGTTGCTCGATATAATCGAATTATCATGAAGAAAATTCGTGAAACATAAAAAGGAGTCCTGGTGTACATCTTGAGTTTGATAGACGTTTACAAAGCATCTATATTGTTTTACTGCAACTTGATACATGGCGCAATTTATGCATTATAATTTTTAAAAAACTTGTTGTTCTTGTTCATATATTTTTTGACTGTAGGCCTATTTCCAACCAGTAGTTCTATCGCACCACAGCCAGCAGGACGGATGCCGTATCATTTTGCTGCCCGCCAACCTTTCTTGATTAACTCGTAATTAACAGTGATTAACTCTTTATAGTGTGTACCAACCTGCACACATTGGAGCGAAATTTTACATCTACCCCTATAGATGTGCATGATAGGTCAGTGTTCCAATTTAATTGGCCAAGAAGAGTGCATGGACTCTTTAAACAGTACGGTTGTTAACCCTATACTCGATGGCTTCGTGAGGAGTTGCAAAAGTTTTCGATTCATAATTTACCTTCTGAATAAAATATAACGCGAACATTTACTTATTAGTTCAGTGTAATGACTTAAGCTAATACACAATATCTGATAAGAACAGCACAAAGACTAAACACTTATCACGAAACTAAAATATATTATGTAAAACCCTATTACTTGTTTTATTTAATTATCAAACATTTGAACAATATAGAGCTTCAATTGTTAAAAAAAAAATCAAGTTCGTCCTCAAAAGAGGACTCTGGGTGCTAATGAGTTAATACAAGTTTATAAGCATATATTAAATTACTATATAATATATTAAAAAAAAAACTTGTTACACATTTTGCTATTGATAAATTTAATAAGACAAGCAAATTGTAGTTATAATGCAATAAAATATGTAACATTTTGAGGTTGAACGTTCATTGTGTAACAAATCGAACAATAAAATCGTTAATAATTGCATTTAATGCGTATGACATTTCTTTGACAAATTTGAACTTATATCCATATATATCTTTGCAGCACATACGTGTTCCAATGAAAAGATAATATATAAGATCGTATTTTTATTTGGAGGCTAGATTATTTACAAAACCAATTTGCAAATCACCTTTACTTTTGTTCGAAATTATTTATGGCATCAAATTTGCATATAAAAAGAATCATTATACGCCATTGTACCTTAATTTACCAGACTTGAGCGTAAATTTTGATTCTTATAGGTCATTTCGTTGTCGTTTGTTCAAACTCATTGATAAGCGGTTTAATTGGATTATATAAAACTAAACTCTTTTTTACGAAGCAATAGAGTAAGTTGCTTGCTTAAATGATGCTTAACAATTGCGTTTTCAACATATATTTTAGATTTAAGCGTGTACAAAGTAACGTACCAGATTAACAGAACATTTAGGGTTTCCTTTTCTGTATTTAGTCTGTTTCAACTCTGATTTTACTTTATTCGTTGGTGAAAAATAGGCTGAAAGAAGAAGTAAAAACAATATATTATAATATTCTAATTGACAAAGTCACAGTATTACTTGGACAATAGTTAGAAACATATAGATTACATAGATAGATATAATGGATAAAACATTTATTTAAAAACAATTGAATAAGCACAGATAATGCATATACATTATGTTATTATTTACACCAAGAAATTTCACAAATAAAATAAAATAATACGGCTATCACATAAATAACAAAAATATGACATTAATAAAAATAATAATTCAGAAAATTATCAATATCACAATAATAATAATAACAATAATAATAATATTCAAACAGCTCCATCGGGATAAACCTATGCATGGCCAAATTTATAATATCATCGCCGAATTGGAGCTATCACCACATTTAACATTCAGCTTCCTAAGATCTGCTGGCCTGCGATCT
>WYDF02018430.1:0-12968 GCA_009867245.2 Adranes taylori
TTCGAGGAATATTTCTTGGTTTTAAATATGATGCACATTATTGAAATTCTTTACCTCACTTAATCAATAAAATTTGATTCACATAGTGGGAAAAATTTATATTTTAATGAGAAGGAAATTGGAATAGAGGATTTTTGATGATCACTTAGAAATTCAATTCTTTCAGAGCATATCACCTGGTGTAGTAAAGACGGAGTTTTTAGATGCTGTTCCGTATAATAATTTGCAGAATCCTTGGGAGGCAGTCGGCAATAATTATCTGGAACCTAATGATATTGCAGATGCAATATTTTATGTCATAAATTCACCTCAACGTGTTACTGTAAGTATTTAGTTAGATACTATTATTTTTCTGTAGAGGCAATTACAAAATTGCCTCTACAGATGCATGACAAAATATATTAAATGAAGTAAGAAATTGAAAAACGTAATACAAAACAGTGATAGATTAAAGGGATCTGAGCAGGAACAGAATCTGAACTCCTCAAGCAAGGAGATGGAAATTTAGTTAAAGGTTAGAACTAATTGAGCCCTGGTTATAACTTTCTACTATGTGAGACCGAAACTTCTCTATAATATATTTAAGATATTTGTGCATTCACCACAAAGTAAGGAAATTGTAATGGGTACAACAAGCCTAAATAATTTTTGATGCTGTTGAGGAGAACTGTATAAACAAGGAAACTCAAGTTTTAAAATTGCAGGCATGATGTGGACGGATATGGGGATGGACAAGCCGTAATATTTGGAACACTTTTGAGAATAGTTCGATTTTTAAAACGTTTGGAAATCTACTAACCACTGCTGTTTTCCCTAGATCGGATAAACAATTACAAGGGAAGAAAAAACATTCCAAAACATGGGGCGCCCATATGCTCCGTCACTGATATCTAGTGACGCCAATATACGATTATGGCCGACGAAATACGAAGACGTGTGGCTGGTGTTTACATATTTATTGCGATTACAATAATATTTCCTAAACAACAGGTTCCATCTAATGTAAAGCAATGACGCAGAAATCTGCATGACCGACCCACCATACAAATTTCGCACTAATAATTAATAATAAATAAATACAATAAAATAAAATAATTTATTACCAGAAAAAAATTCCACTATTGATAATAATCATAATCTAATAATCAAAACATAACCTCACAACTCAGGCATCATATGCTTGTTGACATTCTTAATATGGTGATATACGAAGATCTACAAATAATCCTCTGAAGAACTCCCGGTGCAGCCCCCCCGGCCCATGCTCAATCTACATTGAATTTCGCGTTAAAAGCACTAGAGTGTGACATCATCACTGATCTAGATGGCTTATGAACTGAGCAAATTCAGTAAAAGTGATCGAGAATCAAACCCCAAACTTCAATATTTTAATACGATCCATCTAATGAATGTTGCCGACAATTCTAGCATATTCTTCACGGCCCTGCATTGCTCTGAAGAGTGTGGTTATCAAGACCAGTCCAATATCTTATGTATTTGAGCCATGAATACGACTTCCTTCCGATACCATGTTTCCCCATAATATTTATTTCCATGATGAGCTTCAGGAATTGGTATTTATGAATATGTGGCCGAAATAGGTTTTCTTCTTTTAATGATTTGATCTCTCTCTCTGTCCCCATACGTCTCAGGACTTCAGCGTTAGTTATATGGTCTGTCCACGAAATTTTTAGTAGTCTTCTAAACGCCTCCGTCGGTTCATAGTGTTAGCCTTAATGGTCCAAGTCTCCACACCATGTGCACACACGAAGGTTTTGATTGCTCAATAGGGTTTGCATATTTGTAAATGCTGTTCTAACTTGCTCAATGTTGCTCCGTATCTCTGCGTCTCAATCCAAGTCTTGAGTGATCCAGCTGCCGAGATACCTGAATTTAGAGACCTGTTGAATCTGTTGGGCAATCACCGATATGTTCAAATGTTTAGTCGGTGCTCTGCTTAGCATCATAGTTTTTGTTTCTTCTACATTGATGTTCGTTCTCATTCAGCTGATTTTCTGTCGATAAGGCATTGCAGTGACTGGAATTTCCGCAATGATAACCGTGTCATCTGCATAACGAAGGTTGTTGTTAGGATGATCATTAATTTTTATACCGTCGTCCGTGTCATTTAGGGCACACTTCAAAACGGACGCTGAATACAAATTAAAGAATAGAATTGACCAGTGGCGAGAAGACGCATCTTTGCCTTACACCTTTTTCAATCGGAAAACTTTCTATTATTTCGTTTCCTATTTTCACTGATGCTGTTTGATTTATATATAAATTTTTATGAAAGTAAGGTCTTATCATCCACCATTCCCTCTTGTAGGAACCCTATTAATTCAGGATGTTTGAAATCCAAACTGTGTTGAGCCGATTTCTTTTTCGCATCTGCTATATATTCCCCTGTAGATTATTTTTATGAAGAGCTTTAAGACCTGGCTCATTAAGATGATTAATCGAAACTGATCGCAGCGATTAGTATTTGGCTTTTTTGGAATAGGCAAAAAGATTGAGTGAAGGCAGTCTTGAGGAATTTTACTTGACTCGTATATATCATTGAATAGTTGCACGAAAACTTTTAGATTTTCATCGTCTAGCAACTTAATTGATTCCATATATACATCATCTGGTCCTGCTATTTTTCCTTGCTTTCCTTGTTTTATAACATTTCGAACTTTCGATCCTAGTATTTTGGGCGCCGTTTTAACTGGACAACTACTTAATAAAAGTTCTTTGACTGTTTTCACTAAATAGTCGCTGGGTATGCTCTTTCCAGTGATTTAATAGATCATTAGGATCAACGATGACATTATCATTTTCATTGGTGACATTTTTTATTATATAAGGTTTTGTTCGACCTGTGGTTTGTTTTACCAATTTCTGGATATTGAAGTGGTCATGTTTTTCTTCCATTTCCTCTATGTCTGTGCATCTTTCTTACAGCCATTGTTCATTAGCTTTAAGTATCTCCCCCCTCCCCTGATTTTTTTGTCAATCTCTTCGTACTTGTTTTCATCAACGTTCTAAAAAACTTTATTTTTAAACGGTGATAGAGCTAGAAGGTTTTATTTCAGCTAGATTAAGGCGAAGCTTTAAAGAAATAAAACTTCACTTTAATGTTCTACTTGTGGGGTAATAATAATCAAACGCTTCAATTCCGGTTTGTTGATTTGTTGAATATGAACGGTGTGTTGAAAACCCTTGCGTTTTTAAAACTACGAAGCAGCTTTAGAGAAGCAAGTCTGATCCATACGCAAATAAAACACACAGAATAACAAATTAAACCATTGGATTGTTTGAATAATCTGTTTCACAAATTAATTATTTATTGTTCTGACAATAATGATTTTGGGGGTCAATAAATGAATTAACTGAATAAAAGAAATATTGCTCTGAGTTGATTCTATTGCAATCAACATTTAAGCTTCCACGGGTATGAAAATTAATATAAAATCTCCCTAGTAAAATGAGAAAATTTATTCAATGATTGGCTTAGTTTCGGCATAGAAAAACAATTTAGTTTGTTAGCACGATATAGAAAAATTACAGTTAATTACTTGAATATTTATTAATTAATTGCTCATAATAATGTATTGAATTTATTTAGTTTAAAAAATCAAAACTAAAATATAATAATTAAATATTTAATGCTTATATTAACTCGCTACTCATGAGATACACTTGTAATTTATTTAGTAGTTAAGGATTTGAAAACGCGAACGTAATTACTTTCTTAAAGATTTAACGAGTTGAAGCGATTACTAAGCGACTTCACGAAGCTGCGTGTCGTGAAGTATTTAGAATTTAAACCTGAAAGCTGGAAACGGAATCTAAAGAACTGGCTAACGACCGCTCTTATATATCTTTTTGAAGACCCTAAGTGGCCGGCTATCGACGCAAAAAAGAGGGGATGATCCCAGCTCGTAGAAGCTATCGGTTATGAAAACAGTGAATCTTCTTGTAGCTAGTCAACTGTTTATTTGTCACTTGTTTTAAAATCGAGTCTGGAAAGTACGACTGGCAGCGAGTACGTTTTACGGTCTTACAAACTGGAATCGAACGACGACAGAGACATCGAGTGATGTTTTAATATTACCTAGAGTTCTGATAAAGGCTACAAAGCTAGAATCGACGTACGTTTAATATAATTAAATGAATAAATCCTAAGCTAATCGTAGTTAACTAACATGAATGTATGTCTATTTATTAAGCGGTTTTTCCTCTTACACTATAAAGACGAATCTTATTCATTTGAAGCGATATTTATTTACTATCCCCGGATATATTAATTAAAATACATTTCTTTTACAATTTATTTTATTTAGCATTTAGAGTTAGACATTAAAGTCTTTAGTGTTTTAATTCTGTAGCCATTTCTATCATTATAATATGTGTATTAGGTTTTTTATTATAATATCATATAAAGTTATGCTGTATTTTACTGACCGTAGATTGATCAATATGGCTACGTATATAAAAGAGAATTTGTATGCGCCATATTGCATTATGAGCTCAAAGTTCGCGAACGTTGTTAGTTACTTATAAAAGAAAATCGTTTTGAGATTTTTCAGCATTATTATATTAGAATCATTAGCGTTATTATGTAGTTTTGAAACGCGATTTATTTAATTGTTTTTTATAATTATCGGTTCGCATTGTCGAAGAAATTATATTAAGTTGTATTAAATTGAATTATTAACTTTGTTTCGTGTTAATAATTTCTTGTTAAAGTACACTTTAAATTACAATATAAATCAACAATGGAAAGATAACGCAAGGTTTAGTTATTTTCCAAATTAATTTACACAATTTCATACATCTAAAAATAATTCTATGCGATGGTTGTTTATCGGTTTTCTATACGGAAGAACAATTAAACCGCCATATGCAATTTGATTGCAAACATGTTCATACGTTTTTACCATCTACGAACATGATTAAAACACGCCCTGGAATGGAAAGAGCTGGTAATATACTACGCTTTGAGAATTATTCTAAACAACTAAAAGTGCCATTTGTTGTATATGCCGACTTTGAGTCATATTAAACCCCTATTTCAGCCTGTGACCCTTCTTCATCTGAATCCTTCACTCTTACCACTCATGAACACGCTCCTTATAGTTTTGCTTACTACATTGTCTCGGACATAGATACATCCCTCAATAAATGTCAAACATATACCGGTGAAGATTGTCCTAAAGTCTTTATGGAATGGTTAACTCTAGACGTCCAGCGTTTATATGCAGACAAGCTAAGACCCATTATTCCAATGTGTAAATTATCTCCCGCCCAGTTTGCTCAATTGTATGCTGCCAACACTTGCCAGATTTGCTTGAAACCCTTGAATGGGAAACATAGGGCGGTTCACTGCCATTTAACCGGGGATGGATGGCACCGGCAAATTCCGTGGTGCCAGCTATCCCTCTTGCAATCTAAAACATCAGGGGGCTAAATTTATTCCCATATTTTTTCCTAACTTATGGGGCCCATCTTTTTATTACAAATTTCGCTTCAGGGGATGATGATATCCTAGTTACACGTGAGGGAGTTTTCCCCTATCAGTATATGAACTCTTTTTCAAAGTTAGATGATGCTCAGCTGCCCGATAACGAATTATTTTACAACTATATGTCAAAAAATGTTATAACTGATGAAGAGTATTTACACGTCCAAAATGTTTGGAATACCTTTGGCATTAATTTCTAAATCTAAGGCAAAGATTTAGAGTTATTTATAATATAAAATAGAAAAGCCACTCTAACGTATTACGTACTGACTAAAGATTAAATTGCATAATAATAATGTGTTTCGCGATGATATGTTTTTATAAGCCCGATACAGATGTATAATTATAATATCATTTTTTAGAAAAGTCTTTAATTATATGCATTCAACAAAGTAATTCATATTCGAGAAGAATTGTACAATTGTTAAGTAAACATATATATGTGAGTTTGGGAATGCAAAGGAATATCTGTGAATGAGTAATTACATCGCATACGCTAGACTAATTATATGCATTTACTAAGGAAATAAACATGAAGCTTATAATATACAATGTGTGTTGAATACATAACTTGTGAATACTTTATAATAATTTAATATTTACATTTTTCTGACCATTGTGCGCAATTGACCTATGCCCAAAGAAACTTTGTAAGAGCTTTTTTTGACAACAGATTAGAGTACCGTAGCGCGCCTTGCCTAGCATAGTTTCACTCAGAGTTAAAGGCGGCCTTATAACTAATTAAATTATTTAATAGAGTAAATTATGAAATTAATATTTGTTATTACTTGTGTCTCGAAAAAATGTTTACCCCGTCCGGGACTCGAACCCGGACCTCTCGATTGCTCTTCCAATTGAGCTAATGGGCACTTATTCTATGTATTTATTTCCCGTTTCTATTAAGATAGGCAACTTATTTAGCAGGATTTGTTTTGGGCACCTGTTTGCCACTAAGAAATATTAATTTCATCATTTACCCTATTAAGTAATGCCAGCGTGAAGGTTTAACCACGAAACATCAAATATTTAATTAAACATGCGACCGCCAGTAAAGCGGAAAAGAAATTAATAAAAACATCCAGGAGGCTCCATCTATCCGATGACGAATGAATCGATCGACTGTAGCAAACAGGTGGCTAAAACAAATCCTGATATATAAGTTGCATATCTTAATAGATATGGAAAACAAATTCTTATTAAAAATTATTTGTGTTCGAATAAGTGTCGCTTAGCTCAATTGGAAGAGCAATTGACCGGCAATCGAGAGGTCCGGGTACGAGTCCTGGACAGGGTAAACATTTTTTCGAGACACAAGTAATAACAAATATTAATTTCATAATTTACTCTATTAAATAATGCCGGCGTGGAGGTTTAACCACGAAACATCAAATATTCAATTAATAAAATTATATTTCAGATATCTCAATTAACAATTAGACCATATGGCGAACTTTTTTGTTAAACGAAGATTATAAATTGAAATATTTGTTAATGGAATGTCGAAGCTTTTGTCCTATTAAAATAAAAATGTTATCGATTAACAATTCATTGTGAAAAAGAGGGTTTTTATTTTTTGTTACATCTATGGTTGACTGGAATCAATAAATCTTTATGAAGACTGTTACTTTTCTTTAAAAAATATTGCCACGTACCGAAAAATAAAGGAATGAGTTAAATAAAATTCGATGCAAAGAGCATAGTTTAGTCTATAAGTAGTGCCAGATTAAATAATTCGTGGGACCATAGGCCACCGAAATCTCGGGGCAGCTAACCCTTCTAATTTGCCTCCCAATATTGTTCCAAATATACCTTGCCCAGTAGCATTTGTGATCATGAGGCAGGTAGATTTGTAGAAAATTTGTCACATTTGGAAAGGTTGTTGCACCTTGTTTTCACAAATTATTTTGTATGATTGTGCTGGAGGCACTGTCTTATTATTTTTGATATATCCTAATTGTGACATAAAACTGCTTTGCCATTAAAATCGTACTCCATATCCTGTGGATATGTTTCCCTAAATATTTGAGTAGCTTCTTTAATCTCTGTGTCTGTATTCGCTGGAAACTCGGTTAAAATCCAAACAAAATTAATTTTCTCATATGACTTCATACGACGCTCTACACATAAATGATCCATTATAGGTAGGTATGTTTGAACCTTGAACTTCTCACTTCCCCGAAGCACAATTTCATTCGCGTCTCCCTTGCCGTGACACCTTTTTCTAATGGACCTACCGTTAAATTCCTCAGAATATTACGCATTGCCTTTCTTCTGATTTTCCTTCTCCTCATAATCGTCCAACATTTGACATTGTGTTTTTAAATAATACAGGAGAGATTTTAAAAGATTAACGCATAGTTGGAGTTAAATTGATTCTTTTTGATGAGTGGTATTTACAGCATTTATTCGGGGCAGAATTACATACCAGAAGCCTGCCAAAAACTTTTTGCCAAAACTATTTAAGAAATTATTTAAAAGACATATGGCTCCGTGCACCGTCTCTGGCTTCTGATTAATCTCGTCAATAAAGAGCTGCAAAGCATTTTGGAAGCTGTTATAGCCCTGGGGCAGAGCCTTAGTTGCATCCGCCCTAGCGCTCCATCTTGTATCGCTAGCAAGTTCTTGGAGCATAACTTCCCAGCGATGGGTCGATGTAGAAAAAAAAAACTGTATAAAGCTTGTACAATCTCGAAGAATGAAAATGCTCCAACGCAGCTTTCTGCACCACATACTCCGATCATATTAAGGGGGTGTTCTGCGCAAGGAATGTAAGGAGCAAATTTATTTATATTTTTGGTATGAGCTTGCTATTGTAACGTCTTGATACATTGGTGGCATTGTCGAAAGAGTATCCTCTCAGGTTTTTTTGGGGTAAATTGTTCCTTATGATTATGATCCACTCTTCGAATTACGTATTAACGGTTTGCAGTGATTTCAATACAAGAGATGTACTAAGGTGAAATAAAAAAAAAATCTAAACATGAATCCTATATCTTTCTTATACTTATACGTACTTCGTACGTATATGGTATATGGTATGTAAAGGTACGCGGGAAGTATATTTAGTTTTGGAGAGTATTGTAATGTAGAACCGATGTCTGAAATCATAGTACTTGATGCGAGCACTCTTCCAGTTGTAGTGTGGGAAACCGGTGCTATACTAAGTGAACTTGAAGAAGCCATTGTTGAATTGAAACATTACTGATAAAATTGACGCTGTGATCCTAATGAGATTGAACCTATAACGATCCGAAATTCTGATCTAACTGTACCAGCTGTTGAACCTGAGACTGAACCTGTTATATTTTTTAATCCTGGTGCGGTTGAACCTTTTGTGCCTTGAAATCTTGAAGAGACTGAACCTGCTGTACCTTGTAATCCTAATGAGATGGAACCTAATGTGTCTTTTAATTATGATGAAACTAAACCTGATGTGCCTTGTAACTCTCACAAGACTGTTCATGAAATGGAACAATAAATTGAAGATTTTGACTCCCACTATAGTTATGGGGAGCCTGATTACGTACGTGAGGATGGTGAAACTTCTATTGTGCACTACAACATGTAGTGTAGAAAGTGCAAGCCCTGGTAGTGGGCAAATGAAAGAGTAGAAGAACCTACTACGCTGGAGCAGAAGTGAAAGAAAAGAATGAGACATGAAGAAAACTGGGCTAAAGATGAGACGAAAAGATATGAGAGTTTTGGAAAGAGCTGCCTTATAATTATAAGAATAAAACAAGTTGTACCTGCTAAAGAAATGGGCCCTGCTTGTGGATAGTTGGAGACTATAATGTGCAATAAAAATAAATGATAAAAACAGACATCAAAATTTTCAATGCTTCTGGAAGTTGAGAAACACGTATGATATCCATAACACCTCGTGTTAGG
Source organism: Adranes taylori (assembly GCA_009867245.2). Classification (NCBI taxonomy): domain Eukaryota; kingdom Metazoa; phylum Arthropoda; class Insecta; order Coleoptera; family Staphylinidae; genus Adranes; species Adranes taylori. The sequence goes on from WYDF02018430.1 coordinate 9,398, forward strand.
GTGACCATCGTGTTAGGGTGACCAACACTTACTTTAAAAACACACAGTCTTATCACGGATTGCCCTATAAGGACAATTCTTGCTGAGAAACATTCAAGTGTGACTAGCATAAGACAGTGCCTCCTCAAGTAAAAGCTTCTATAAGGAGCCATATTGATACGATTCCAGCTATTGAAAGCTACTTTTGCACAGCCCAAACAAAAGGAAGTATAGTGATGGTAGTAAAACAGTTAAAGACTTGTATCGGGAGTATGTTGAGGAATGTCAAGGCAAAAAAAATGAAAGGTGGAAATTATGTCATGTAGAACAGGATCAAGAGTATAATTTGTCCTTTTACAAGCCAAAAGTAGATAAGAGTGAATTTTGTACAGTGTACTAAAATTCAAATTCTGAACAACAGAATTAGTAGAAGACTACGAATCGCATATCATTAAAAAATGTTTAGCATGGTAGTGAAACATACAGATAAAAAGAAGGGATTGTTTACGACCTTCAAGCAATTCTTCCTTATCCAATTGGCCAGATTTAGTGTTTAGTGGCCAGAACTTAGTGTTTACAATTTAACAATGGTCGACTTGAAAACAAAAAATGGCACATGCTATATGTGGAAAGAGTTAGACGCAAATAGAGGCTCAGTAGAAATAGGAACTTGCGTTTTGAAGTTCCTTGAAATGGTAAACGAAATTAAGGACAATGCAACAGATGTAATATTCCCTAATGACAACTGCACAGGCCAGCCGGAAAACTAGCATCTAGTGAGTCTTTATGCTTACACTGTGAGAAAACTAGAATGCATAAATTCATTCGATTGAATACAAGTTCCTTATTATTTACTGGTCACACTCAAAACGAATGGGACTCAGCACACTCTGTGATTGAACGTAAAGTCAAAAAGCACGTAATTCAGGTCCAGATTATTTATTTGAAGGACATTAAGTTGAAAAAATGATATCGCTCAAATGTCCTGAGTTGATACACATTTGTGTTCGTTTTTCGACATTCTGAATTGTTGCTTGCAAAACATCTGGCTCCAAATGGGTGATTTCTTCTTCAATGTTGACTTTCATGACTTGCAAGGTTTGTGGTTTGTTGCGGTAAACGTGAGATTTCATAAAGGCCCAAAGGAAGAAGTCTGACGACGCCAGATCTGGTGATCAGGCCGGCTAGTTCAAATCGACAAAACGGGAGATCAAACGGGCAGGAAATTGCTATTTCAAAATCTCAATAGTTGCCTGATCTGTGTGAACGGTTGCTTCATCGTGCTAGAATCAACAATGCTCGAGACCCAAATTAGCACCTGAAAAACTCGTTCAACATCTGTCTATAGCACTCACGAGTTACTGTCACGGTGGTGCCGTCGGCATCATAAAAAAAATAATTTTTCACTTTGAGGGGATACAATGGTATTTCATGTGGATTCTCTGTACCCCAGAAACGCACATATTGTTTGTTCACATAACTACTTAAGTAGAAATGAGCTACGTCGCTCATTTTGATTTTGGATACGAAATCATCTTCTTCTTGAACTATGTTTAGCAGAGCATGGGAGTAAGTTAACCTCCCTTGACGGTCAGCAGGCAGCAGTTGGTAAACGGCTTGCACTTTGGTAAGGAAACATCTCCAGGTCTCTCACCAGAATTTGACGCAACGAATGTCTGCTGATGCCCAATTGTGTGCATCGTTGTATAGTCGATGTTTGTGGGCTCCCTCGGCCATAGCAGCGATATTCTAGATCGAACGATCAGTACGGGGCCGGCCGCTTCTTGCAAAATCTCTAATAGACCCAGCTTACACAAGACGCTCAGCCAAACGCGTAATTCTTCGCGCACATGGTGCAGGACAACGAGGAAAACGACGACGAAATTCACGCGTTAAAACAACAGACACCGAAAATTGGTCAAATAAGCAGTAATAATAATTCCGCGTTCTTCAGGTGTCTATCGCTCCATTGCTTGTTGTTAACTAATTATTTATCTGTTTACAACATAAATGTCATAACGCAATGACATTTGACGCCATTTGCAATCTTTAAGGCACATTCACATGATGACATTACTTTTGCCCCCACCTGTTAATTAATGGTTGCAAGAGAAAAGACGTTACAATCAAGTTTAAGGTGGGCATCACTGAGAAAAAGAAAATTGGTTTAATGTCATTAATTTCACAGAAGTGCGTCCCAGAAATATACGCTCTTCTCTTTAAAAATTTATACTAATATTTTTTTGCACTTTTCTGTCTAACTGGTTTTTACGTATTATTCTTTTTAATTTATATTATAATAATATGCTTATTTCTTTATTTCAAAGTTTTTGTTTTCAGTCAGTGCCTTTAATTATTTCTGAGCCTATATGTCGATATTGACAAGTACATACTATTAATTATTATTTTCGATTAGGCTTTCGAATTCACCTAATCAAAACAATTACTCAAACGAAACAATCGAAATCACACTAACCATATTAAAAAAAACAAAGCAATCAAACATGGACATAAAAGAACACAGCAATATATAAAATTAAGATAAATGAAAACCTAATAAACGAACAATTAAGCTGTAAATTCAAAAGCCTACTAAGATGCCTCCAATTCTTGCATAAAAAACCATTAGAAAACTATAGACAACGTAACAAGGAAACCAAGTCGAGAATATCAACATATGTGCACAAAAATGACAACACTGAATGAAACACAAATGACAACATAACCAAAAAAATATTACAAAGCAGTCAGTGTTTGATAATGGTTCGGACGAGCTGAAACGCGCCGCAACAAATGATAAACGTGATTCCGACAATGACTTTAGTATAAATTAAACATTATATTTTATTAAATTTAATTTATTATTCTCTTTAATTTAACCCATAATAGATTTAATTACATTTCAGGTACTTGCTCATCTGAGTAAATTTGTAACAATATCGCTCGTTTTTCCTGTATTAAATATATTGTAATTAAGCCAGAAATAATAAGTTATATAATTTACCTGTGCTAAAATTCCTTTACGATTGATTTTCTCATCTGAAACACTTTTGTATTGCAGCTGAAGCAATTTTTTCCTAGTTGCAGGATCAATATTGTAATCTTCGTTTCTAGAATAAAATAATTTATGAATTAGTTTAGTCAAACATAGAGAATATCAAAATTCATGAAGAACCGTGTGCTTCCCAAACAGGGGGCGCAACAATAGGTGACTGAGCAAATGAACGCAATGCGCTTGGATCCTCAGACTTTTGGGATCCCGGGGACGTTTAGTGGCATGAGACAGATATGAAATACAGTAAACTTCCGATTCCACAGGCATTCATTTGTTCGCTTGTATTATGTTTTTCAAGTTTTGATGATGGATTCCTATGTGTGTTGTGCGCTGAATCCAAAAATGACCTTAGTTTCTTTCCATCACGTCAGAATTTTTTGCAAGTTGCAATTTGTCAAAATGTGTTATATATCGAAAAAAAACCACAAATATAAGACGTACTGACAGATTTAAATACATAGGAAATGCTGCCATCTGTAGGCTTATGATGAAAACGAATAGTTGACATCATAAACCGGCAGATGGCAGTACTTTCGT
>WYDF02018431.1:0-13306 GCA_009867245.2 Adranes taylori
CGGACGAAAACAGCACTCGTGGCTCCGAAACATCAGGAATTGGAGCGGGGTGCCAGATGTGGCAACCATATTTCGTCAGGCAGAAGACAACACCCTTACAATCAATTAAGGAATGTGCGGAAGATCCCCAACGTGCAGGATGCATATGGGACCGGAAGAAGAAGAAGATGAAATCTGGAGGTTTTACACAACGAAAATGGGCAAGCTACAATAGTCACTTAATTGAAACATCTAACCCAGGAAGAGCAAAATTAATACAATTCACATGGACTCCATAAAATATACACAAAGGGCCAGGTATCCTATCAGGTATTGCCAAATTATATGATGTAAAACTTTGGAAAGATGTAAATAATTGGGATGAACCAATTTCACAGGAAATTGAAAAAGCTTGAAAACATTTAGAAATCAATTGTCGTGCACCCAGAAAATACGTATACTACGTTGGATAAAATATAGAATTTCATACCTTCAACAACGATTCAGAAAAAGCATTTGGTGCTGTGATATATGTTCGCATGACTTCAATATAGTTTCTAAGCTGCACTTTATTAAGATCCAAATCAAAAGTTGCTCCAGTGAAAATGAAGAAAACGCTACCAATGCTTAACTTATGTGTCGCGGCTCTTTTATCACGTCGAATATCTAAAAATTGACATCATAGATATATGTGCTTGGACAGATTCCATAATTGCATTAGCATGGATTCAAGGAGATCCAAATCGCTGGAAAATGTTTGTGGCAAATGGGGTTGTTGAAAAACAAGATCATAAATGGAAAAAAGTAGTTCCAATAAAATTGTCCCGCTGATGCATTTTCCATGGGAGAAGATCCAGAAAAGCTAAACGAATTTTAGTAGATTAGTCCCTCGTGATTAAATGATAAATATTTAAAGTGACGATAACCGAATCTAAATCATCACTCTCAAAATTAGTGAGATCAATTGTATTCGTCCAGATGGCAACTGATTTGTTTTCCGAAAACCGACAGCGAACGAAGCTGGACACATCTGTAATCGAACGTCTTGTCTGATACTTCTTTAGACTCGGCCTGCTTTCGCCCTAAGACCTATCACCGATAATCGAACGTCAAAACAAATAACGGATTGTTTTGACATTTGATTAAGATGTGTTCTTCTTCGTTCGCTGTCGGTTTCCGAAAACCGAAGGAAGAAGAACACATATGTAATCAAACGTCAAAATAATCAATTATTAGTTTTGACTTTTGATTTTCCGGTGATAGGAGTTAGGGGCGAAAACATGCCGAGTCTAAAGAAGTATAAGACAAGACGTTCGATCATAGATGTGTTCTTCTTCGTTCGCTGTCGGTTTTCGGAAAGCAAATCAATTACCGTCTACCGATGAAGCCGTCGCTTTGAAACTAGTCGCGGAAAATAACAAATTAGTGACGCCGGTACGTAAATTTACCTTTAATTCATTTAGTATGGACCATGGTATTAAAACAATATTATCGGCAAATTATATATATATATATATATATATATTCGAAATTGTTATTAAAAAAAATTAACTTGGGACGATTCTCGTATAATTCTTATTGAAGAATAGGTAGGAGTTTTTCACCTTGAATATCCTACGAGTTTGCAAAGTAGCGCGTATAATATGCGAAAAATTGTTTCGCCGCGAGAGTGTGTTTCTAGAAAAACTCTAGCATTCGTCGAGAATAATCGTATGCGCGCACTCTCTTATAGCCACTGGTAAACGTGCTCATTCTAAAATTGTGATATTTCGATGCGGACAATTTATGTATATCATTGCATTGTTCGTCGCGTCATACGTAAAACACATTCCAATTCGGTTTTGTTCACTCGATTTTAGCGCCATTCACAAACAATTTAAGAGTGTGGAAAAAATTTTTTTTTATTAATCAATTTTGTTCAAACCAATATGAATATTACAAAAATAGTGAGTGATCATATTTAGGAAACGATCAAAGTTAAAAGACTAGATATACATTTTTATTATATGAATTTAGTGAAATTGATGTAAAGTATATAATGTGTAGTCCTACGGTTATGGAATCTGCCTTTAATGTGCCAATTTATATGGATGTAGACGAAAATGTAAGATAATTCGTGCAAGACTATTTCTTGTAAGGCTATTTGTTGCAAGAAATTGTTGTAAGACTTCTTGTAAGATAATTCTATTTCTTGTAAGATAATTCTATTTCTTCGTAAGGTAATTCTTGGAAGACTATTTGTTCTAAGATAATTCTTGTAAGACAATTCTAGTAAGATTATTCTATTTCTTGTAAGATAATTCTGGTAAGACTATTTCTTGAAAGATAATTATATTTCTTGTAGATAATTCTGGTGGTAAGACTTCTTGTAACATAATTCTATTTCTTGTAAGATAATTTTTGTAAGGTTATTCTTGCAGGACTCTCTTATCATTTTTGTAAGACTATTTATTGTAAGATGATTGTTATGTCTTCTTCAAAGTTTATTCTATTTCTTGTAAGATAATTCTTGTAAGACTTCTTGTAACATAATTCTATTTCTTGTAAGATAATTCTATTTCTTCGTAAGGTAATTCGTGCAAAACTATTTGTTGTAAGATAATTCTTGTAAGACTATTTCTTGAAAGATAATTATATTTCTTGTAAAATAATTCTGGTAAGACTATTTCTTGAAAGATAATTATATTTCTTGTAAGATAATTCTGGTAAGACTATTTCTTGAAAGATAATTATATTTCTTGTAAGATAATTCTGGTGGTAAGACTTCTTGTAACATAATTCTATATCTTGTATGATAATTTTTGTAAGGTAATTCTTACAAGACTCTTTCTTATCATTTTGGTAAGACTATTTATTGTAAGATAATTGTTATGAGTCTTCTTCAAAGTTAATTCTATTTCTTGTAAGATAATTCTATTTCTTGTAAGATAATTTTTGTAAAACTTCTTTAAGATAATTCTATTTCTAAGATAATTCTTGTAAGACTTCTTGTAACATAATTCTATTTGTTGTAAGATAATTCTATTTGTTGTAAGATAATTCTTGTAAGACTTTCTTATTAGATAATTCTGGTAAGACATCTTGTAAGATAATTCTATTTCTTTTAAGATAATTCTGGTAAGACTATTTCTTGAAAGATAATTCTATTTCTTTTAAGATAATTCTGGTAAGACTATTTCTTGAAAGATAATTCAATTTCTTGTAAGATAATTCTGGTGGTAAGACTTCTTGTAACATAATTCTACTTCTTGTAAGGTAATTCTTGCAAGACTCTTTCTTATCATTTTGGTAAGACTATTTATGGTAAGATAATTGTTATAAGTCTTCTTCAAAGTTAATTCTATTTCTTGTAAGATAATTCTTGTAAGACATCTTTAAGATAATTCTATTTCGTAAGATAATTCTTGTAAGACTTCTTGTAAGATAATTCTATTTTTTGTAAGATAATTCTATTTCTTCGTAAGGTAATTCTTGCAAGATTATTTGTTGTGGTGGATCATTCTTATAAGACTATTTGTTGTAAGATAATTCTTGTAAGACTATTTCTTATAAGATAATTCTATTTCTTGAAAGATAATTATATTTCTTGTAAGTTAATTCTGGTAAGACTATTTTTTGAAAGATAATTCTATTACTTGTAAGATAATTCTTGCAACACTATTTCTTATAAGATAATTCGTTGTAAGACTTCTTGTAAGGTATTTCTTGCAAATCTTTCTTATCATTTTTGTAAGACTATTTATTGTAAGATAATTGTTATAAGTCTTCTTCAAAGTTAATTCTATTTCTTGTAAGATAATTCCATTTCTTGTAAGATAATTTTTGTAAAACTCCTTTAAGATAATTCTATTTCGTAAGATAATTCTTGTAAGATAATTCTTTTTGGCAAGATAGTTTCTGCTATTTGGGAAGCTTGTTAGCAAGGGATGGAGGTGCCTACCGCGACGTAAAAAGTGGAAAACAAAAAGCGCGCCAAGCCATAATTGGATTAAACAATATTTGGAACTCAACATAGCTGACTAGAAATTTGTACGTACGGTTATTCAAATGAGGAACTGTGGAGAAGAACAAATTTCGAACAAATGAAACTAGTGATTTGGCGTCGAAAGTGGAACTGGATTGGTTACTTACGCCATAAGGTGACCTGTTGAAAACATAACGAAGACAGCGCTTGGCTGGAATCCGGAAGGAACCCGATTCCAGTCAAGCGTTTCCACATGGTCGCCCAAAAATCACGTGGATACGAATCGTCGCAGATGAAGCGAGTAAAGCCAAGAGAACAAAGTCAGAAATAAAGGCGCTCACAAAAAACCGAGTGTGCTGGCGACAATTTGTGGATGCTCTGTGCTCCATAGAGGAATAGGACGTAGATGATGATGATGAAACTATCTTAAAGGAAGGTTTCCAAATCTACCCACCTTCCTGATGGGGGTAATAAGCTTGACTACTCTCTGCTACTTTAAAATGAGACTTCTTATGGTTTTATCGAAATTCTCTTCGTCAGTTTTTCAGCGATGTTCTCTACTGCTCTATGTCTAGCAGCTAAAATTCGCTCATGGATTTCGCTTTTGGAATTAGCTGTTGAAATTCGAAACTGTTCTGTCAAGGCCGACAGTTTCTACAAACCTACACACATCTATACAAATAAAAACATCAGATAAGTGCGCACCAATAAAAAGCGAGCGGTATATGAACGAGCGGAAGTCAAAAGCTTTGAATTTGCCACAACGACAAGCATCTTGTTTTATCTATGCACAAGTGCATTGTAGTATTTGTAGTGTAGTATAAGAGAATTCTATTTCTTGTAAGATAATTCTTGTAACATAATTTTTCTAAAAATGTAAAACTTTTTCTAAAATTGAAATAATATAACTTTCAAAAATGATTGACAATAAGGTTGACCGCCTCGCAATGTGTAAGTCTACTTTGCATCCAATCTTTCTGCATAAACGACACATAAAAATCTCCATGCCGAACAATTTTGGTGTGATAACTGGCTGAAGTTTCAATTACGCTTGTGACAAGAATCATCTTTTAAAGACTTCGCACGTTTTCGAACCACTTACAAAGCATTTAGGTCCATTGTTCTCTGAAGTTTCCAACTCCTCGAGTTTTAGCCAAACAACTTTCATAGAAGCCAAGATATTTAAAATTATATGCTTTATTCAATATCACAAACAACTCCAGACACTTATAATCCTTTTTTGTTTTTCTATTAGTTGACAATTACAGGATCTTCAATATCTAAACATAAAAGAAAAAATTAGGATACTTGATGACCTAAGAGAAAAAAATTAGGAGATAAGTAAGGGGGATGGTGGCAATGAATGGATCAGGAATAGAAGAAGATTGTATGAGAGGTATGGACGATCAATCTCGATCAATGAGAATGGTATAATATGATGAGGAAAGGTCTGAATTGTGAGGTAGAGGTAGAACAAACTTTGCGGAATGTGCAAGTACAGGAGAGACATGAATGAATTGGAATGACTCGATACACTAGAAAATATGAATTGTTGGTGGTTGAAGGTATTTTCCCAGAATATTTGAGATCGGGAAGAAGCATGAAAGCAAACAGAATCATAGCCAGTTTTAGGTGTGGTAGTATGGAAAGGGGAAATATGTATTGGATGAATTATAGGGAAAGGAGTAGCAAAATATGTAGGAACAAGGAAGAAACGTGGAAGCACGGATGAATAGATGATGGTAGTGGATAATTGGAGGGTGCATATGCGGCATGCAGTAAGTAATGAAGAAAATATTGTGTGAGAATAATAAGGGGAGGATATGAATATGATGAATGCTGGTGGGAAGTTTATGTAGTGGAAAGGGTGGAGCTATACAATGTGGAAATAATGTGAATGGAATCATGGAACGAGGGGATGCGAGGGATTGTAAATAAGTTGGAAACAGAAGGTGGAGTTGTGAGACGGGGATGGAAAAAAGGTAAGAAGAAAAAGAAAGGGAAAAAATAACGAAGAGAGAAAAAATGGAAGAAAGGTTACGTGGATACAGTGCGGAAATGAATGAAAAGGAATTGAATGGGAGGGAGAAGAAGAAAACATGGATGCGAGGATTGTGTAAATTTGTTATGGGCAGAAGGTTTGGGTGAGGAAATAATGAAGAAAGTTTTATGGGAGGTTGTGAGAAGAAAACAGAAGGATGATACAGCTGAAATCGTTTTCGTATAATAATTTTTGTTACATATCATTCTTAATTTTTTTAAATCAATTTGTATATTATTTTGTATTCATTTTGTTGATTGTAACATTGTAAATTTTGAAATGTTTGGATGTAAAAGAATGCATCATGTTTGGTTATTAATTAAATAATTGAAAAAATTGCACACAATTGGAGAGAAATTCATTTGTTCAGTTCAAATAACTGCAGTTTTAATTTTTGGGATTACATTTTAGTTAAACGCATATATTTAGATCTTCTGTTTCATTGAAAGTAAAACCTTTCTAAGAAACGATTTTATTTTTTAGACTGGTTTCCCATTCGAACCTCGTCGTCGAAGTCGAGATTTAATTGATACGGATGATTACAACGGCGATTTTCGTGACCGTCTAGATGATATAGCAAAACGTCATCCGCAATTCGCCGAACACTTAACGCCATTCTCTTCATCCACTTCCGGTTCACCACAACAACAACCGCATTCGTCAGCATCACAACGTCGATCCGCGGGAACGCAGTCTAGCGCCGGAAGACCACAACAATCCTCGTATCCCAGTGCTGATCATTATTCGGATCCATTTCGAAGTTATACTTATCCGACATCGGATGAATATTTTGATCGATTCTTTCCATTTGATCCGGCATTTGAGTATTCTTACGAGGAGGCGCCACCTGGTGCTAATAATTCCGGTATAAGAAGAGGTGAACATCCAAAAACTAAAGGAAGAGACGGTGAATATCAGGAGCAAGAAAATCAGGTTAGTAAATTTTTTTTTTATACAATGAAACTTTTCTATTTCTGACCATATAGTTTGGCCGTTTTAGAGAAGTATTTCTATTGCAGAGGACGTCTTATTGCGATGTCGCTGAACACTGTTATATTGTGCATAGTTAGATATGTAACAGAGTAAATGAAGAAGGATCTGAAGGAAAAATAAAAAGGGATGTTTTTTAAAAATCCCTTCTGTATATTTACTAATATATTAAAAGCGCGCAGTCCGTCAATGAATGGAAAAACCGCAACGAGTCTCTTAAGAAAAAAGTCCGCTGACAAGGTTAAAGATGTACCTTATGGATAATTTGAAAGAGGGTGAAATTCTCTAAATTTTTTATTTGAAAAAAAAAACAGGGGTGGAGTTATGTAATTACGTAAAATATAAATTTTTGGAATATTCAATTTCAATAAAGGAGCTTCTTATTGACAGATTGGAAATGGCAGCTTCTTATTGACAGAATGTCAGGTGACATTTCCAAATAACAGATTGGAAATGTCACCTGACAAGGGTAAAAATCTACCTTATAGAGAATTTGAAAGGGAATGAAATTACCTACATTTTTTGTTTGAAAATTTTTTTTAAACAAACAACAGGGGTGGACTATACGTAAAATTTAAATTAATGAAATTTTTAATTTCAATAAAAAGCTTCTTAAGGAAAAGAAGGTTAGAAATGTCCCTTGACAATAAGATTTGCCATAAGGTTAAAAGTTTACCTTATGGGAATTTGAAAGGGGATGAAATTCGCTACAGTTTTTATTTAAAAAAACAACAGGACTGGAGTTATGTGACTTTACGTAAAATTTAAATTTATGAAATTTTCAAATGTCAATAAAGGAGTTTCTTAAGAAAATGACAGGTTAGAAATGTCTCTTGATAAGGTTAAAAGTGTACCTTATGGAGAATTTGAAAGAGTATGAAATTATCTACATTTTTTATTTGAAAACAATTTTGAAAAAAAAAACAACAAGGGTGGAGTTATCATCATCATCAAACAGCTATATATTTGTCCACTGCTGGATATAAGACTTTCACTTCCCGTATAGACTTCCCGTAAAGACTTTCACTTCTCTGTATCCTGCGCTACGTTCATCCAGTATGCACAGATGCGCTTTATATCGTCTGACTAGCGAGTAGTCGGTCTACCCCTGTTGCGAAAAGCGTGTTCTCGTGGTCTCCATTCAGTTATTTTCCTTGTCCATCTGCTATCGTTCATTCTAGCTATGTGGCTAGTTCAGTTCCATTTGAGACTTGATATTCTTTCGATGGCATCTGAGACTCCACTTCTCCTTCTCACTTCTGTATTTGGGATTCTTAGGGATACGCCTATCATTATTCTCTCCATATTTCTCTGGGCTACTCTTATTTTGGTGGCCGCTTGTTTGGTTAAAGTTAGTGTTTCGGCTCCGTATCTTAGTACGGGTAAAACACACTGGTTATAGACTTTTCTTTTGAGACACATGGGAAGATCAGATCTTAGGACGTAGCTCAATCTTCCAAAGACTGACCAGATTAGGCCTATTCTTCTGCTTATTTCACAGGTTTAATTGTCGCTCCCCAGTCTAATTTCGTGGCTCAAGTATTAGATGTTGAAGACTTAGATGAAGACTTAGATGTTGATGCTCAGCCCAACCTCTTTTGATGCCAGTTCTAACTCACGTAACATTTCTATCGCTTCATTAAAGTTGTCCGCAATTAGTACCAAGTCATCGGCGAAGCGCAAATGATCAAGCTTCTCACCAATTATATTGATGCCCAGGTTTTCAATTTTAGTACGCAGATTAGTGAATAATTTGGGTAAATGACATTGGCTTGTCGCACACCCCGCTCGATTTTAAAGTCGGTGGTGTCTTCATGTAGTCTAATGACAGCTTATGTGCTCTCATAAATATGCTTAATAATGTTGATGTAACGGTAGTCGATTCTGCAATCAGAGAGGGCCTTAAGCGTACTATGATGATCTACTGTATCGAAAGTTTTCTCATAGTCTACGAAAACGAGAACTAAAAGTTTATTGTATTCTACGCATTTTTCAATGAGGATTTTTATTGTTTGGAGATGGTCGTAGGTGCCATAACCTTTACGGAACCCTGTCTGCTCATTTAGCTGATATTTGTCAAATTTTGCTGTCAACCTCTTGGTGATTATTCTCATAAACAGCTTGTATATCTGTGTGAGCTGGCTAATTAGTCTGTAATTTTTTATTTGCGCTATACCGCCTTTCTTCTGCGGAAGTATTATGATTGACTCACTCCACTGTTCAGGTATTATAGTATTCCTTACGCAAGCGTTGTAGAGTTTGCACAGTGTTTTTAGGAGCGGAGTTCCTCCCATTTTAATATGTTCAGTGCTAATTTCATCGTCTCCTGGTGATTTATTATTTTTAATGTTTTTCGGGCTGTTGTTAATTTCGTTCTAGGCTGATGTCTGGGATATCGTCTGATCCCTGATTTTGAACTTTGGGAATGTTTGTGTCAATGTCTGTTGTGGCATGTTTCTTATAAAGTTCCGCATAGAATCCTCTAACTATGTTCAATGTACCTTATGGAGAATTGAAAGAGGATGAAATTCTGTACATTTTTGATTTGAAAAAATTTTTAAGGATAACAACAGGGACTTTACGTAAAATAAAAATTTTCTTTAAATTAGAAAAAATTATCCGTCATTTGGAAGAAAAAATAATTGTAAATCGGCATGTATTATATTTTACGAGAAAAATTGAAATAAAGGCGATTCTGCAAGTTCCATCTGTTATACCTTTTTCTCTGCTGATATAAGCGTACGAATCCATGTTGGATCGTTAGATAGTGCTTGAATCCGACTGAGGGGCCTCATTGTTTTGAAATAATATTTAAATGGGAACAACTGAAAGTTGTGCCCTTTCCGTAGCTTTGATTCACATTTTTTTTCGACTATATGGAAAATCGTGGAATGGACGTAGTTGAAAAGCTAATTTTAAAACGTTTCCGAAAAGTGCTGAACGAAAATTCTACGATTTATAGTTATTTTTTTTTTTTTCAATTTTTAATTGTATACACTTCCATGCATTATTTCATGAATTGGTGAATTCATCCGTCGGCAAATTCAAAAGTTCTGTTAGAAATGATTCCAAAGCAGCCGCAGGCCGCGGCAAAGCGGACAACCGAGTTGTCCAACTATCGGCGCCGTAAGCAAATGTGAGGATCGGGAGATTGATGAGTTCGCGAATTCGTGCGTAGGCGAATTTAAAAGTTCAAGGCAGTCTTCTCGCACGCCAGACTGCCCTGTTAGAAATTTCCCATAAGTGATTCAAGAGCGGCTGTAATTATTATGAGCAGCGTTCTTTCAAATGTACAGGTGTTAAATTTGAATGATTAATTCAATACCTTTGAAAGGACCTACATATATAAAATTTAATTAGTATCCGCTATCCGGAAATATATCTACAAAGATTTTCTGATTGTTCATATAATTTAATTAAAATTGATAGAAAGTTCTACTGAATGTACTAAATGATTAAGGTTAAATAAAGAAATAAATAATTATTAAAACTCAGTGTACTATTTTTCAAATATAGTTTGTTGCAAATAGTTTTTTAATGATTTTTAAGCATCCACAAAATGTAATCAACTATTTTTATGGCTAGAAATAAATTGAACGCTATAAGAAAAAAGGGGCCCACGGGTACTGTTTTAACAATTTTTTTTCGTTCAATTTTTCTAAATCTTTTCTTGTGATTTTTATACCTAAAAATAATTTGATTTAAAAATTGTTTCTTTAAATTGTAATTTTTTTGCAAACCGTACTTAAATTATTTCCATTTTCTATAATTGTTTAATAGTCATTCGCTCATCAACCAACCGCCTCAACAACTGAATCTTCACCGCAACAAAAACTTCAACAAAGTCAAACGATAGATTTAGGCCAATCAGCGCAAACAGCATCGCCACACCTCGTTGATGAACACGGCCAGCGTTCGATGTCGGCCCCGCCACAAGAGAACGTTGCAAACGCGGGCAAGCGATACGTTTCCTCAATCAATATACCAAATCTCAGCCGTACGACAGGCAGAGGAGGAGGCGGAGGAGGAAGTACTGCCGCGGCTAGCAACGTAGGAATGAATCCACCACATGGACAAAGTATGTTTTTATTTCTCAATTTTCGTTTCTCCATTATTCTTCTTCTTCTCGTCCAACGTTGAATAGGGCAATCTTCCAATCTCTGTATTATTCTTTTAAACGTTGATTTTCGGGTCTGTCGATCGTTCGTTTGGCGCGCTGTTTTTGTGGAACTTGTTTCTGTTTGTTTCGTAATAATATCAGTCCACCGAGTTGGGGATTGGCTCCATTCCTTTTCCCTTCCGGTCTTCCCCGAACAACAAGTTTTTCCATGCTGTCATATCGAGAGATGCGAATTTTGAAAAATTTGTAAATTCGTCCGCATGTCAATCTTTGTACAATGACAATCTTTGTACGTTTACAAAGCTTGTCTTCGTTTTTCTAGTGATATTTCGATCTGTTTAGATTTTTGTTAGCTTATCATAGCCGAGCGGGCAGTTTCAATCATCCGTTTTATTTCTAATTCGCAAGAACCAGATTTCTGAGTATGGAACCCAAATACACAAATTTTCCGACGACTTCAAAGTTCCCTATTTTTGTAGGTTGCCTTTGATTTTCGTTATCTCGGTCCACTATCATGGGGGGGACCGAGATAACGGGGGTGGGGGTTCCGTTAATACTAAATTACGCCCACCTACACACTCCCTGTGCGCGCGGCGAGCGGAAAATTCGAAATGGTAAATAGGAACCCCTTTTTTATCGCTGATTCCGATTCTACGACGAAAGTTACGTACAATTTGTCCGAAAAAAAAATCGATTCGCGACAGATGGCGCTGTAATCGCAAGAAATTACAATTACAAACACGTATTTAGTTTTTTCGACGGCCTATTCAATGATGTTACGGTTGCCTCCTCCCCTCCCGCCCCTAAGTTGCTAATTTTAATAAACGAGTGAGGTAGAGATACATGTATTTTTATTGCAAATGTGTTGCAAGACTGAAACAATTTATGTCCAATTGAAGAAGTCTTAAAGAATAAGTCCAGAAAAATTAGATGTACATTTTAGCGTAGAAAATACTGATTCTTATTTAAACTTTTAAATTCTTTATCAAACTTACTATAGTAAAATCCACATAGAGATGGCAGTACATGGATATAGGGAAACAGCCTTGCCGGTCTTATTGATATTGTAAGATCTACTTATTTTCTAAAGGAAGCAGGGCCATCCTCACTAACTTTTACAAAGATTTCATATCAGATTTGGTTGAAGACTTTGTTTCCTGCATGAACTAAAACAAATCTTGGTCCTTTCCCTCTTTAAACCGGTGGTAAGTCCATTTATAAATTTATAAAAGCATGTCGTGGGTTTTTTATTGTTATATCTTGCCATATTTGTCCATTGGTAGTTCCAGTATTAACCCACGATTCGTCCATATAAAGGATATTGGCTTCTTGAGTCCTAATTTTTTTTATTTCCCAAAGAAACTAATGCCTCCAGGCGATTATTTCATGTCGACTGACACATTTAAATGTCTGCTGATTGTTATTGAATTATTATGTGACGGACCTGAACGTGGTATACATTAAATAGGTTAGGCAACATGATAGTCATTCTCCCGTATAGAAAGCATTGGCATAACTCACCAACGCTGCCATCTCAATGTAGATTTTACTATTACATGAATCTCTACATGACTCGTTTATTAAAAGTAGTTACATCACGTTACCTCGGACAATACACAAAAGTCAAACAATAGTCTCCTTAAACTCGGAGTTTTAAACACGTAAGGTTAACACAAAATGGACATGTTAACCTTACAAGAAAATTGAAATGGTTCTTGTTTATGGAGAATGTGGCAAGAATCTTGATACTGCTGTCTACCTTCATGCTCAGCATTTTTCAAAAGGACGCGATCACGCACTATCGTTTTTCCGTACTGTCCAACAGTTTACTGCCGAAGCAAGTGTTCAACCTAAAAAAAGGATCCGTCGAAAAACAGTAACTGGAGAAGATAATGCAATTGCTGTATTAATTAGCCGCAGTGACTTATAATCTCCACGTCAATACACGAGAAATAGCTCGCGATTGCTGAGTATCCCAAAACAGTGTACGTATCTTTGCACCAAGATCTTCATGACGTTGATTTCGAAAATCGCTTAACATTTTGCCAGTGGGCACGGTAACAAATACAAATGAATCGTAATTTGTTTCGCTGGGTATTATTTTCTGACGAATCAACTTTTACAAACCATAGAGATGTTAATCGACATAACATGCATTATTGGAGTGTTGAAAACCCACACTGGCTGCGTCAGGTTGAGCATCAGCGTCCTT
>WYDF02018442.1:0-13306 GCA_009867245.2 Adranes taylori
GTATAAATATGATTAGGCCGTATGCATCCCTATAGTTTAAATGATGTACAGCGTATGATAATAAGTTGACATTGTATATACGGACCATGAAAATGAGAAGGTAGGAGGGACATGATTCTTCTGCTTACATTCTAAGCTTATAGCAAATGTTAAAAATAAGGAACACAACAAAATTAGCATGTAAAATAATATACTTCATATCGTTCTGTTTCGAGGAGGAGCGCGGGGAGACATTGCCCATTGTTGTGTAGTAGGTATAAGTTTTGTTGTCAATATAATTGATTATTAAAAGAATATTAAACATTGTCTAACTAGGTTAGTAAGAAATAAACCAACGAATTTCTTAATGTAGATGTGATGAGTAAATACATTTTAATATATACTTTTGTTATGATTAAATTATGTAAATTATAAACATTGTTTTGAAATGTAATAATAAAGAATTGTGTTTTCCTTTAGTTTTTGTTTGGAGTTTTGTGTTTTCTTGAGTTTTTATCCCACACTTGACACAAGTGTGTAGGGGAGCCGGTGTTTACTTATTGTTTAGTGAATATAATTGAGGTTGTAATAAAAAACCAAAAAATTTGAAAAAAAAATTGCTTAAATCTACTTTATTGAATTTAAATTACAAACTTTAAAACTTGGCTTTAAAAGATTTAATACAAAAGAAATAATGATTTAATGAACGAACTAGGTATAAGATTTTAGGAATTTAATTAAAGGCATAGTTAAAAGATGTTATATGATGGAAAACCAAGTTTAGAATGCCTTATCTTATCGCTTAAAATGCTAAAGGAAAACACAATTCTTTATTCTTACATTTCAAAATAATGTTTATAATTTACATAATTTAATTAAAACAAAGGTATTAAAATTTATTTGCTCATCACATCTATATTATGAAATTGATTGGTATTTCTTACTAACCTAGTTACAGAATGTTTAATATTTTTTTAATAATCGATTATGCTGATTGTTGATGGCAGTGTCCAGTTTCTCAACAAAACTTATAATATCGATCGATATACCAGATTTTTAATTTAATACATACCTTATATTAAATAATTTATACAATTGTATGCGCAACTTTTGGCACTATATATCCTGCTACTACAAAATTCATTATGATCAACTTTATCTACTACGCAACACCATATTCACATGCTTCTTCTCTCAAACGCACGCTTCATACGGACTTGGCTGTATACATAGCCACTTTCAGGCTTTATGTTTAATGTTTAATCAAAACAGATAAAACATTTCATCGAAAGGAAAGGCAGAATTTAGGCCCATAATTGGTGAAGTCTTTCTCTACCATAGGGGTAATTAGTAGTCTATAAATGTAGGGGGTTTCATCGAAAGGAAAGGCAGAATTTAGGCCCATAATTGGTGAAGTCTTTCTCTACCATAGGGGTAATTAGTAGTCTATAAATGTAGTAATAATGTTGCAAAGCTGTTAGTTGTTGCTGGTTGGGTGGATGTTTTGAATTTTACCATTTCATTTGATTGTGTTCTAGGACAGCGATCGGCAGCCCAAATGCATTGGCGTGCCACCAAATAGGTACTTCGAAGTACTAGGCACCTAGCATACCTTAGAAATAAAACTAGTAAATTGACTCGTGAAACGGCGGGCAATAACACTTCAATCTGTACCTTAATATTCTGTGATGATACATTATCACAGAATATGTTGTGATATATCTAGAGAGAAAAGATATAAAAGAAGAAAAGTGGAGAGGGAGATACAACCAGGGATATAACGAGGATTTGAAGAGCGAGAAGAAAAATGCGAGAAGATTTTGAGAGAGGTAAGGAACGGTGAAAGAAAGTGGGAGGAAAATGTAGGGGCAAAAAATAAATGGAGTGATGAGGGGATGAGGTTGAAGAGAAAAGGGAGGAGCACGAAAGGAGATAATTAATGACTTAAGATGTGAGAGATGTCTTAAGATGTGACTGAAATCGACGTTCTATAAAATAAACAGAAAAATGTTAGGGAATAAAATGGAACGTGTGGGAATATGTGAGAGAGTAATAAGGAGCATAAGAAATACATATGAAGGAACGAATTTAAGAGCGAGAGTTGGGAAAAATGTGAAAGAATGATTTGGTGTTGTAAATGGGGTTAGGTAAGGGTACTCATTGAATGGTAGCTTGTTTTATATATACATGGCAGATTTGGAAGAACTATTAAAAAAGGGGCAAACAAGAGGGGTGAGAATAGGGAATGAAAGGTATGGTAGTTAGGTTATGCAAATGATGTAGTATGTATGGCGGGTGGTAGACAAGAAATGAAAGAAGTGATAGAAAGAGTGGATAGGTACATGAAAAGAAAGAGGATTGGAAGTGAATGTCAGGGAGACCAAAGTTATGATATGTAAGAAAGGAGGATGGGATAGTAGGAATGATACGTTTGTATTAGATGGAGAGATGATCAAATGTGTTAGAACATATAAATATTTGTCTTTTATGGTATCATTCAGTGGTTCGTTTAAGGAACATGACAGGATGATGGAAAGGAAAGCAAAGGTAGCAGCTGAACGATTGAGATATGTTTGGGCAGTAAAATTGGTGAATCCGTGATGATGAGGGTGGCTATATGGGAGGTATGTGTGAGGAACATCATGATGTATGGGGCGAAAGTGTAGCCACTGAAAGAGAGATAAAGCAGATTGAAATATTGGAAATAGGATATTTGAAGAGGACACTCTACTTAAGGCCGTTTTCAGGCGAAATTGTTACAAGAATTGAATAAATAAAAATGTTGGTGCAAGGGTTTACGAAATTATCTATGTTTGAAAGAAAGGTGATGAGTGATGATGATATGAGAATTGTTAGGAATGTATATATGGAAGCAGTGAAAGAGAATGATAAAGGGCGAAACTGATTGGTTGGGGTTTTGAATAAGAAAAGAGTGCTAGAAAGAGTAGGGTGGCAATTGAAAATGAGATATGAAGGTTTGGAAGAGGGGTGGATGAAGTGATACGGGGGATGATGGATGTTGAGATGCAAGAAAGGGAAGTAAGATTAAACAAACTGAGGTATAACAGAAGTCATATAGATGTAAAGAAGGACGATGGAATACCGGGATATCTGGTGACGCATATTAGTAACATTGAGAAGCGTGGTGCAGCTGTGATGCAGAAGAGAGACGTAATAGATATTGGATGAAAGAGAAAGATAGAATATGTAGGATTTGTGGTAATTAAGAGGAATGGTGGGATCATTGGATAAAGGAATGTGAGGGAGATGGAAACTGGAGAATGGGTGTGGGAGCGGAAAAGTGTGATTTGGAAGTTTTGAAGAAAATTGTATTTGTGATTGAGATAAAAGAGTAAGGAAAAGGAAAAAGAGCAAGGTATGGGTGGGAGAGAAGAAGGAGAAAGGTTTGAAATATATAATAGGGAAAAGGGAAGGAGAAGGGAAACAGAAAAAAAAACAATACAGGATGCTGAACATATGGATGCTCAGATTTGTGCGAATATGTGGTGCGCGTTGTTTTATTTGTTGTTTTCTTATTTGTTGTTAAATAGAAAGTCGATGCGAGTACGATTTTTAGGTTTTTTAGTTTTACTCTTTTTTTTGTTGTTTCTTATTATTATTATTTTTTTGTTAGAATAGAATTGAATTTTTTTAAAGTACCGAAACTTTTGATGAAACGTCATTTTCGAGGCTTGTCTACAAAATCCTTTCGCATACCACCTAGTTTGTCATCATGTAGAAAAATGATGACAAACTTTTTAATTCAACAAATTGTCATATTTCTTATTTTCTACCTTTCCATGGCTTACATACCTTTTCGCGTTTATTATCTGATCCCTTAAAACAACCATCATGATTGTGCGACATTTGTTCACCGATAGGTTACCATATATATATATATATATACATATATATGTATATAGATAGATAGGTATAACTGTAGTGAACGCAATCTCACACCTGTTTTTGGTGGCAGATGTGCAACGTGCCCGTAAGTAAAATAATATACTTAAACTTTAACTATATTTATCACTATGTTCGGATTTTTCTTTTTCCCTTCATTTACTCGACTAGTATATTGTAAAAACATCTTGCGTTCCCCTCGCGTTCGTTATTTAGCGAACAACGATCTTCACTAATTTTTGGTGGAATATACAGGGAGAGAATTCTATGTTGCTAAATACGGCAAAAGCACTGTTATTTGGAATATGTTTGGTGATGAGAGCATTTTAGATAATTTATTGTTTAATTAAAATGAGGTATTTTACGACGGTCTCATGGTTTTATGTTATAATAATAATAATAATAATAATAATAATAATAATAATAATAATAATAAGCGCCATGCATGGCCATTTTTACAACGTCATTGCCGTGTTTATGCTGTCACCACATTTAACATTCGGCTTTTTAAGGTCTACTGACCTGCGCTCTGACACTGAGGGATTTATGTTTGCTTGCCAAGATGGTGTCATAAACACACTTGTCTACCGTCAGAATATAATAGCCGTAGAGGTGGCAGATATGTACTGCCGAGCATACAAGTCTCAACCAGAGACGCTACTTCATATTCTTTCCGCATGCCCGGTGTATGCTGGAACAAAATATATCCAGCGCTAAATGCCGCCTTAAAAGTAGTATATTTTCATTTGCGCCATACTTACGGCATAGACAAAGACCCGGTTGCACCCTACGTCCTTAAAGATATTAAGAGTGTAGTTGAAAATGACGCCGTTAAAATCTTTTGGAACTACGGTTCAAATAGCCGCAAACAAATGTGACATTGTGTTATTAGATTCCACTAAGCGGGAGATGTTCTGTAGAGAATTTTCTAGCTCCACTGATAAAATATTGAAATTAAGAAACGAGAAAAAGTGGCTAAATATCAGGATTTGCTATGCAAGTTAATGATCCAATATGTACGCCATTTATCAAATTGGCAGTCCTCATCTTTGGAGTCATGGGAGGCGCCATGTCCTCCTTAATAAACTATATTAAGACTATAACGACTTGCGGGGCCGAAGCTGATGAATTAGCAAGACAGATGCAAAAGGCCGTAATCCTGGGCACTGAGTTTACTTCGGTCACACGACCCGACAGTGACGTAAGACTTATTCTATTGTTTAGAGAGTCGTTACGTGACATCTACCAAAGAAGAATCTCATGTATGGCATCGTCTTCTTAAAGGTGCTGAAGTTGAGATTCTTTGGAAGTGCACGCTACAAAGCGAAAAAATAATAATAATCAGCTAATAACTGCTGGGCCTCTATAGCGTCCCCACGTACCCGAATCGCTCACGGAAGGAAAAAGATCTGATGCCGCGAATCGCCTGCTGACAACAAAAGGGAGCAATTTGTATGCCGGCGACTCCTTAGCCCCTAAACTGTTAAATACCCTCGGGATTATGGGCAGAGTCACAACATCTCCCGCTGACAAAATTTCGCAGGTTTCTTCCGGGTTAAGCCTCCTGAAGAAACTACGCACTTAGTTCCCAAAAATAAAAGAGAATAAAGTGAAAACAGTTCGTCAGTTACCTGTAGCTCGAGGTGCAGGTTCTCTAACGAGGGAGGAACTAATGAGGGATCCAACGCCAGGACTGAGCGCCTGGGGTGGACAGAGAGGTTGCATCAGGATTTAATGCACGCCTTTGAATTGCGCGAACCCGCTAAGAAAGGCTACATGAACAGAATGCATAAGATCTGACTGAATATGCATCGTGAACACTCAAATATGTCCAAACAACATCTTCGGGACTACTTAGCCTATCTTAAAAGGTAGCTTTATCAGTTATTGCGGGAAGATAATGATGAAGATGTAAATGACCCAAACAAGATCTGCATATGATGGTGCACGCTGGTCCATTGAGGATTTAAAGCCAATACAACGCCATCAGATGCCATTAGCAAGTCAGATGCAAAAGGCCGTAATCCTGGACACTTTGAAGTTTACTTCGGTCACACGACCCGACAAT
Organism: Adranes taylori; assembly: GCA_009867245.2. Taxonomy (NCBI): domain Eukaryota; kingdom Metazoa; phylum Arthropoda; class Insecta; order Coleoptera; family Staphylinidae; genus Adranes; species Adranes taylori. The sequence continues at coordinate 5,951 of WYDF02018442.1, forward strand.
GACGTGAGGATTTACGCTATTGTTTAGAGAGTCGTTACGTGACATCTGCCCAAAGAATAATTTCGTGTATGGCGTCGTCTTTTTAAAGGTTCTGAAGTTAAGACTCTCTTTGGAGGTGCACGCTACGAAACGAAAATAAAAATCTTTATTTTCTGCATACAGGAAATACAATAGTAACAATTAACAATGTTATAAATTTTGACATGTATCAGAAAATATGTAGGTAAAAGTCAGTAAACTGTTTTTTAGTTTAGCATATTAATCATAACTTATTACAGTATCAAGGAACCTATCAGAGTCAGAGCAAAAAATTATTCCCTTCCTTATCCTTCTCTCCTTCATTTTCCATTGTTAGTAAGGAACATAATTACCCAATTTACAATACAATTCAAATTAGAGCTTAACTATTCATTTTTAATTATGCATCTTCTGGCAACAAACCGTCTCTCTTGGGCAGTATCATATTGACCTTCTAGAGAATTACTTCTAGAAGATGTTTCTTAAATTATTTTTTAAATTTGTGTATTTCAGAATTGCTAGGTACATTGTTCTATATCTTGTAGATGCTTAATTGTCTTATAGATGCTTATACTTCATGGATTTTGTTAGGAAAAAAACATATTGCAGGGAGTAATTACTAGAGTTCTACACGTCGATTCTTACCAGCGTGGACTTTATTGAAAAATCTGTTATACACATATAATAAAAATACTGCGCAAACAATATATGAATAGCAATGTCTTCGTGGAGTCTGCAGATTCGATGAATCTGCATTCTCCCGACTTTACCTTGTTCAACCCAGTTAAACAGTAACACTAATTCTATTTTGATTGTGTTGAATAACATACTCCAGTCTTATGGATACAATATATGTGTCTCCGCTTAAACTCGAAAAGGTATATTTCAAAATTTACATCTGGAGAAGTGAATAGCACAGAAACCTTTCAATGTTCTTTTATAAATCTTCTATTTTCTGTATTAATCTTATGAATTTGAACAATAGCGATTTCCGGATGTGTTTTCGATTTGATAACATGCCTGAGACTATTAATTTCTTGACAGTAGCTACTCAACTTTATACAATATAACAAACGGAACTTGACAGACATACGTACCATAGGTTAGTACCTTTCACCACACGTTCGCTTTGGTAATAAGAAGTGTGCTCAACACCTGTCTTGTAAAATTCTATACGAAATCATGGGACAGATGTTATACTTAGTCGGCGATATCCAAATGCATTTGCCCATATATAAACATGATTTATAAAATTTTAGATATATATGGATTGCGTGATTGTATGTATATTACATAAGGTAAAGAAGATGGAGCAGAAATAATTGAACTAAATTATAGTACGAGGGTTATATAATAATAAGACCTTTATTGGCATAAACACTATTACACATTTACAAAGACCAAATTACAAAAATAAAATACATAATCTTTCTTCCTATTTAAATTAAATTTAAAAAATAATTTATACCCAATTTAAGATCTCTCTCGAGGGATAAGGGAAGGCTTTACCACCCTATCTTCTTAATCCTAACTTGTTTCTTTCTACTCCCTACACACACCGCAATTCCAACATCCTTTTCCCTTACAATCTCCTCTTTCCCCAACTATCTTCAATCATCCTCTTCTTCTGCCTCCTACATTTTTTTACTTCTGTCTTTATTCTTTTCTTTAAATCTAATCCTTTGCCTTCACTTCCCAAACTAACCCTCCACTTTTCCTTAACTCCTTTGCACTCTACTCAATCCCTTCACATTCTGTTTTCCAGTGAATTCATTATTCTTCTTCGCTTCCACATATCCTTTCTTGCTCATGCATCCAATATATATTTATACCTTCCTCATTCCCACAACTATACCTTGCAATCATTCTTTTTTTTTTCCTCTTGCTCAACCCCGATAATAAATACTTCCTGATGCGGAACAAAGGCCTATGCAGCCAGCATGCGGAAATTTAAAGCGAATTGTGACCCGTTTTCATACCGCGGCTATAGCTCAATTGCCTGTATTTGACGCCAAATACACTGGCTGAAGTGGAAGAAACAACCCAATGCCTTGCCAATGGAAATTCCTCTTCGATAAGCTTTTATCATGTCAAGTTCCAAATCAGTCATAAATGTTTGCTGGTTGTATTGGCCAGCTAATTGTTTAATTTGCCTTAATAATTGAACGTACGTCTCTTGGCGCTCGTTGAGAAAAAGTGCAAACACCACTAGAATTGATTTGTTCTCTTCCAGTCCACGTATGGTGTATATCTGGTGAAACAAAGGTGCGACGGTCTTGATTGTGCAGTCTCCATGCCAATGATTGGAGCGATTGGAAATTTGACTGGATGGAAAATAATAATATTTTGTGGAAAAGAAGAAATTCAGATTTACCACACTAGGTAATCTAGCGGCAATATTTTGGCTTACTGTTGCCGATATTGAAGCAACAATGCTTTGAGGTGTATCTCAAGGGGCGACTGCTTGGTGGCGAATTGTACTTGAACGTTGTCGTGAAGATTTTTAAAGCTAATAATACTATTGTCTTGTGTTATTACCCGAGCTTTGCATTTACTTTGGAGCTGTTCACATTTCCAGTAAATTTTCGTGTCGTTACTTTTATATTTATAGAATAAATGTCAGGCAGATAATAACTTAGGTTTTCCCTTTTCACTATTAACAAATTTCAAATCCATTTTGGCGCAGTTTGAGATAACACGAGAGACGACGTAGGCTGTTAGTTTGAGCGAATAACGATAACAATCCTTTATTCATCAGTCTTAGAAAAACAAACTTTTCGAAGAATTCGTAATTCGGAACCCTATAAAATACAATAAAATCAAGCACATGAACAACCTCTAAGTTACATAAAGTTATCTGAAGTATCCCATACTAAAAACATCTATTTCCTTCTTCCTCTTCCTATTTCTCTTCCTTCCTAATCAATTAATTAAATCAATTTAATTCAGTAAACACAAAATTCAGTAAATACATTACAATAATTAAATACATAAATAGAACTAATTAATTTATCCCCATATGTAGTGAAATTAAATGACATGCGGATCTCCCTTGTCCATTCTTCCCTTTTCTCTTCTTCCCCTATTTCCTTTTCTTACGACTTTTTTTCCTTTCTTTTAAACTCTTCCACAATCCTTTTCATTATCTTAATGCCTTTTTCTCCCTGTTCCAGTTTCTTGCTTCCTCCTTTTGCTCCTCCGTTCATCCAAACATTTTACATTCATTCATCCAGTGCTCCCATGTTTCCTCTATTCCTCCATATACCTTACTACATCTTTCACCTTCTTCCATCCAATATCTATTCCATCGTTCCATACTTCCAGACCTAAACCTTGCAATCGTTCTCTTTTCCTTCATAATAACATAATATAATTTGGTTTATTAATATTTATAATTTCATATGTACGGCTCGATTCGCGATTTTAAATACTGACAATGTAAACCTTCTATGGATAATTCCAGATTTTGTTAAGATGATTCCATTATTAGAATATCAAGTAAAAAGTATCGAACTAAAGATAATTTTGATTTTTGATATTATTTTGTTCTTTTGATTGTATTTTGGGTCCTCCGCTACTTCTTCAGGACGTTGGTAGAATTAAATGGTTGAATGATGAAATGATAGAATGATGAATATAAAATACGAAGTTGATGGTATGAGTTAAACTGTCTATAAGATATGATGTAATTTTTGTCGGAAGAAAATGAAGTTGATGCATATGAAGGATTTATTCGCTATCTCCGAAGTAGTAGCGAAATAATCGTTGGTGGTGATCTTCACGTGCCTCAGGAGTTCTATCTCTGCCATCTGCCTTGATTTCGTGAGTGTGCCGTTTGGAGTCCTTCCTCTGACGTTCGCCTCCTCGCTTTTAGATTGACGAAGTAATTGTCAAGGAAGGGTTTATAAAATATTTATGTGATTGAATGAAACGAATGAAAAGATGATGATAAAATTAAAATTAAATTTGTATATACCTGATTTGATGTTTATAGAATTTTACTAGTGACTGTGTTGAATTCAATTTAAATAAAATACATAAGCGACTTGTTGTTCCTGGCGCTTACTTGAACAAATCAGATTCAAGGCTGCGATTTCCTGTTCGAGAAAATAGCTTTGATCATTATGCTGATCGAAACGTGCGAAGTTGCTCACTCGAAGACGATCAGTAAAAGACCCAAAAATGTATCTGTTGAACACTGCCTTGAGTGGGCCCTTTTATATGAAATTAGATGGGAAGAAGTCACTTTTGATGGTCGACTAGCCCGTGGCACTTTTCGTTGCTCACCGGCTCGCTGGACGTCGCTTGAAGGAAATTTCTGCAAAAAAATGTAGACAGTGTACAGCTACTACCAATGAGAAAGCATTGTTTGATCCGCTGGAAATCTTAAGGAACAATATTGCATTATCTCCCCTCTAAATTCTATGAGAGTATAAGTTTTTCTCCAATTAGAATCAGAAGTAATAATAGTAAATGCATCTGTATGTAAAATCATCGATTTCGATGCAAGGCCGTGCCAGGCTACTCTTTGGTGTATCCTTTCGCGCATTCTTATAGCTGTTACGTACATTCCCAAGAAGTCGCGGATTTTGCGACGAATGAGTTTTGGACGGAAATGTTCAATATTTGCTGTCGCGTGTTTAAGTCTTTTCCATACATTGGGGGTTAAACATAAAAATTTTTCTTTCCTTAAATTATATATTGTTGAATTTAATTTGATTAGTTTATATTTCACTGAATTACTCACTAGGTTAATTAATTAATTGAATTAATTTACATGGGATATGCTAATCCGATAACAAACCTGTATAATGTATAATGAGTTTTTCTGTATAATGAGTTTTTCTGTATCAATAGATTTTGTAATTAGATTTAAAATGAAAAGTAACTAAATTTGTAACTAGATATTACCAGGGTCATCATAAAAATGATATGCAAGGGCGATCAAAAAAATTAATATTTAACGCTAGATGTCACTAGATATTGTAACCAGATTGAAACTGAAAAGTAAATAGTAAGTAGATTTAGTAAGTAGTAAGTAGAAGTAAGAAGTAGTCAGTAATTAGATAAGTAGAAAAGTAACTAGATATTACCAGGGTCAATATAAATATAATATACGGGAGATGAAAAAATGAATGCAAAAGGAACTAGATTTTAAATGAAATCTAACTAGATTTAAAATAAAAAGTAACTAGATTTAAAATCAAAAGCAACTAGATTTGAAATAAAAAAGTAACTAGATTTGTAACTAGAATCTACAAGGGTCGATACAAAAATAATGTACAGGGGCTTTTTTTTACAAAAATCTATATCTTAACTATAGTGTTTGAATATGTTCTCTCTATGTTTAGATGATTATCTAAACTTTCAGTATTAATTACGTTTTGATATTGGAATACATCTTCAGAACAATAATTTCAAAATATGAATAATAACATAACAATGTTAAATTTGGATTACCTTAACGTGTAAATATATGCATATTTTCAATTTCAATGCTAAATACGTTTTGATATTTGAATACATATTTAGTACAAAATTTTTCAAAATATGCTGTCTGCGCTATAGGCAAGTACGGGGACCGAGGAACACATGGGTAGGTGATTTATAGTTCACGCTAGTTTTAGTTAATTTACCCTAAACAACTATTGTGTTAATCGGAGTACTCCAGTTGCGAGACGGTCAGTTTAATGCAATAAAACCATAATGCACCGTAGGCTAATATGGGGACAGGGCGATTCATGGGTAGGTGTGGGATTCATGGGTTAGACTAATGTTGAAACACTATTGTGCTAATAGAATTTAATATACGAGTTATAAGGTGACAGTGAAATCTAAAAGTTCAACTTTTGTTTGATGCGAAATAGAAAGAAACGAACGACATCCAGTATATGAAAGATGGGATGGCGATCATGTTCACGAATTTTTAAGATATTTATTGTAGTCTTTGAGATATGACAGTGGAAATAAATGTTGGAAATTTTTTATTTTTAACCAAATTATAGCAATTCGGGATAAATAGATATTATTTGAAAATTATAACTAACAGCTAAACACATTAAGTTATTTTTGTATATTTAAGTTAAACCGAATTGCACACATTTGTGATGGTTTCCGGCACTAAGCATGATACTCATTACGTATAACTAACGTGGCTAAGAAGAGACTCTCCTAAATCCTAACCATTTGTAATGCAGGGCGCGCGCACGTGTTGAAAAAAGCGAATTTGGTCGTACTTTCGCGGCAGGTGTGTTATTCCCTGTGCGCTTCTTGCTGTTTATATTTATTTATATAGCATCAGTGGCGTATAGATTTTCTTTATAGATTTATTCACTTAGTATTAGTGATGTGTCGTTCTTTAAAGAACTTTTTTTTTTATCGCGGTATATGTTTGGAACGTGATGGACCGCGATTTCATTTGAAAAGAAGTTGTTCCCATTGAAACATATAACATATATCGAGTCAATAAATTATTTTTTATAATTTTGTTTTCTCCGCCATCTCTTATTCTAAAGTTTATTCAAAACTACCGTAATAATTAATAGATTTCTACATTGAATGAAAGCAGCAAGAGAATATTTAGTAAACGCAAAGCAGAACGAAAGAGCAACACGCATATTTTTATCCGTTTGCTTTTGATGTGCTACGCGAGGCGCCGAAAACGATTCAATTCCAAAAATATGCAGTTCTTTCTATATAGTTCTATGTACCCAGGCAGTCGCGTGATTCATTCTTGTTCACTGTTTAGTGTGCGTCTCGTATTGCTCCAGTAGAACGACAAACAAAAATATTCATATGAATATTTTCGATTGTTGTTCAGAACAGCTAACCGCGTCGTTTGCAAACGAACGATGGATACCGCTTTTAACAGAAGAAGCATGTAGGAGCGCGATTGCGAATTATTGTCCTACTCGTTCAGATGATGGTTGACGAATGGAAATCTTTTTGATTTATACAGAAGCAATTAGTTTATAAATATGTATTTTTTTAATTAAAAATATAAAATTTAATTAAAAATACGAAACAAAATTATTATTGATATAATAAATATAAGTTACAGGGGAACGAATGTAAGAGCGGATGGAGAGTTGGTCAAAAGGAAGTCGAAGGATAAGGTAATATATTCGGAAGGGTGAATGTTAATGGAATGGCTGGACGAACAAGATATGGTATTGATGAATGGATGTGTAGAAGGGGATTGGGAGGGGGAGATAACATTCAGGGGACACGGAGGGGGTCAGTTATAGATTATATCTAAGGGAATGAGGGGACAAAGGAGTTGTTAGAAAATATGAATGTGGGAGAGAGGATAGAATCGGACCATTTCCCGCTGGAAGC
>WYDF02018453.1:0-13305 GCA_009867245.2 Adranes taylori
ATTTTTACCCAGTGATATTCGTTCACTTATCACCAAGTTGGTCATAAATTGAGTTTTGTTAAAGTTAATCTTTAAGCTAACTGTTTTTGAGGCATTATCTAGTCTGTTGAGCATTTCCCTTGCTTCGTCTATTTTTTCTATCGGGGGTAGTCCGGGTTAATTATTATATTTTCCTTCCATCGGTTTTTCTCTGAGAAGCGAAAAGTGTCGAATCACTCCCGATGGTCCAATGCTTTCCAGAGAAAAACCCACAGAAACAAAATGAATTATTTAATGATGGAATTAGTAATAAACTCTTGTTAAGGAAAGTTCAACGAAACTACTGTGGAACCAACTTTGGGGTGTCTTCGATTTCTTACAATTTTAAAAATGGAATCATTTTGCATCAACGAGTTTGTATTAAATGCTGTATTAAACGGTGCGAGGACCTTAAAAATGTTGGAGAAGTGTTTCTGCAATGATATGCCATCGCAAACAGACATCGTTTCAGAAGTTGGTCCGTCGAGAATGTCGACCACTGTGGCAGGCCATCGACATCGAAAATCAACGAACATATCGTCATAATCAAAGAAATGATGACCGGAAACCGAAAATTGAGCATTAGACAATGAACATCGATTATGGATCCGTTCAAAGACATTTTGGTTAATCATTTGGGCTGCAAATGTGATGCCTTTCAAAAAATGGACCGCATGACATCGAATAGGAGATGATTTTCTGGACTAAATCCGACGCAATATTTATCTGGAGACGAGATATGGGTTTATGAGGATGAAACGCAATCCCGGCATCAAGCGTTTGGCGTACGCAGAATGAACCAAGACCGAAAAAAAGCCACGTCGCTTATAGTCGAAGCAGAAGATTGAATTTCTGATTTCCCCAATTGATAACAACTTCAAACCTTTAGCTACTAGAATAGCTATTATAACATTATCTAGAAAACAACATCGCAACACCATCTACCTGGCATTGAATGCTGAATAGGCAACCAACAACACAGAAATCTACATTTCCGGCATCAAATCACATCATGCATTTCAAATTTCGTGATGAAAAATGATCTCGAAAACATAACCTCAAAATGTTTGTTTACAAGTTTGTTTGTTTACATTCAAGATAGCAATGCGCCCCCGAAGGAGCCCCTTGAGCAGGCCTCAGAACAGAGCGCTATCCGCTATTCACCATATAAATATGGTGAATATGGGAATCGTATGCGCATTACCCATCACCCACACTACATTTTTGCACACTAGAGTCCAGCGCATCCACTATTCCATGTATCATCAACTAAAAAGTTGGCAACGTACGCCTGATTTACACGAGGCATTCACCAACATCGTTGCCAAGAGGAAGAATGCTAAATTATTTTGGCCAAATGTGAGCTAATCCCCGTGGGTTTATACTACTAGTCCCCTTAGTCGGTATTGCCTTCAAGGGTGAAATTTCCGCAATGGACATTAAAGTATTTGATTTATATCTGTTGCATAGTCTTACTCTTCCAAGTCTAACTGTTCGAGTCAAACATTCATCAACGAGAAATATTCCATAGTGCTCAGTTCACCTAATTGAGCTTCGGAATATTATGTTTGATGATGTGGTAAGAGATGATTAAGAATAAGTTAAAACAAAAGAAATAATTAAATAGTTAAGACAATGACTTTTAACAGTCATATTGTGGAGGTATCACAAGAAGTATGTTCCAGAGGAGTGCATTTGGAAAGACTTATGCGAAAACTCGGAGAGCCAGTTATCATGAAAACGATCATTAGAATAAATCTTGTATGTAGCACCAAAATTAAACAAAAGCGGATTAGGGGAATGTAGGGAATCTGTCATTAGTTTAATGTCTATAAATAAGAAATATTATAGTATTAATAAACGAATGGTATATAAATTAAAATGATACAACCAAAGCCTTATGGATAAAGCTACTCATGTCAAGTACTAAAGATTTGGTTCATAATTCGCAAGATGAGCTTGACTTCGAGCTAGTTCATTTTCTAAAGTTTCGCCCTGGATGCAATACTCAGGACAAAAAATAAATAATACTGAATAAGAAATAAGAGAGTAGTAGAAAAGATCTAGAAATTCCTGACGTCTGGAAAAACCTGGAAATTCTTATTTCCAGTTTAGAAAAATCTGGAAATTCCTACTACACGTAAGTTACATGTTCAACGGGTCCTATTGCCATTAGAGCGATAGGTGAAACCAATAGTTTTTATAATTAAAAAGTCCCACAGTTTATATCGGCGCCAGACATCTTGTCGCAAAATTACCTGTACCAATAATTCGGAAAGACTTTTCGTCGCAAACATTTAACTTGTGTACACATTCAAGTCAACCATAAACTGCTACCTGACTTCTATGCTCGTATGTGCCCGTTTATATAGAGTCTGTACCAATTCAAATAGCAAGAGACCTTTTATTAAAAAAATAATTTGAATAATTTTCATCAAAAAACCTATTTTATTCATTGATTTCAGCTTAACAAAAAGGAAAAAAATCAGATATGACGTGAATTGGACTAAACATACATAGAAAAGAAAAAGATGAGGTAGATGCAGGTATATTAGATAAATCTGGGTCCTTTTTTCTTTATTTTCTGAGCTTTACATTTAAGCTTAAATAAGCTGCATTCATTAATAAGGTTTCTACTTTATTGGAGATGCAATAAAAAACTATTTTGATTAGATATAAACCAAAAAGTTTATGTTCGCAAATTTCCGCTTTTAAGTTTAATCTAAAAGCAAATATTGGTATGTTTTATTTTATAAATTCAGGCTTGAGTTGCAATAAAATCTGGTAAATTAAAAAAATTATTATTTAAAATATCTGCTAGTAATGTTTCCAAGTTAGTTTTGCATTTATATGGATAAAAAGTATTATTCTTTAATTCATTTGTTCACATATTTCATTTTCATTAAATTAAAATGAAATAAGTATATTATTTTTAATTAATTTGGACATTTACAATTTCCATTCATTACTCATTTGTTCTTTTATTTATTTGATCTCATTTGTTCAGTTATTTCATTTCAATTAAATTTAAGTGAAATATGTTTATTATGACTTTTTAATTCATTTGCAATTTCCATTCATTACTTGTTTGTTCGTTTATTCATCACTTATTTCATTTTAATTAATTTAAAATGAACTAAGTCTAAAACTTTTTAGAATAATTTGGACTGTTACAATTTCCATTCATTACACATTTGTTCTTTTACTCATTTGTTCACTTATTTCTTTTTAGTGAAATTAAAACGAATTGTGTTTATTTTTATTATTTTTAAATAACTTTGGACAGTTGCAATTTTCATTCATTACTGATTTGTTCTTTTATTCACATGTCCTCATACGTTTTCGTATTTCATTTTAATTAAACTTGAAGTAAAATAAGCTTATCAGTCTTTTTTAAAATTAATTGGACAGTTACAATTTCCATTCATCATTAGTTCACTTATTTCATTCTAGTCAAATTAAAATTATATTAGTTTATTTTTTTTAAATTAATTTGGATAGTTACAATTTCCATTCATTACTCATTCATTTGTTCTTTTATTCGTTTGTTTTCCTTTCATTCATTTATTCGTTTGTTCTAGCTTTTCATTTTAATTGAATTAAAATGAAACAGGTTTATTTATTTTTTTAGATTAATTTGGACAGTTAGAATTTCCATTCATTATTCATTTCTTCTTTTATACATTTGTTCACTTATTTTATTTTACATAAATTTAAATAAAATACGTTTCTTATACTATTGTTTTAGTAATTTGTACAGTTACAATTTCCATTTATTACTCATTTGTTCTAGTTTGTTCACTTATTTCATTTTAATTAAATTAAAATGAAATAACTTCATTAATTTTTTTAATTGATTTCCAGAGTTACAAATTCCATTCATTATACATTTGTTAGTTTTTCTTTTGTTGTCATTTGTTTAGTTTTTTCATTTTTATTAAATTAAAATGAAATAACTTTATTATTTTTTTTTTATTAATTTGGATAGTTAAAAATTTCATTTGTTTTAATTTGTTCACTTATTTCATTTTAATTATATTAAAATGAAATAAACTTCCTTTTTTTTAAATTAATTTCGACAGTTACTATTTCCAATTATTACTCATTTCGTTTTATTCATTTATTCTCATTTGTTGTAATTAATCATTTCTTCTCTTATTCATTTGTTTTCATTTGTCCATTTTTGCATTTTAATTAAATTAAAATGATAGAAATTGCTATTTTTTTAATCAATTTGGTCATACCGTTTCCATTCAATACTCATTTGATCCTTTATTCATTTGTTTTCATTTGTTCACTTATTTTATTTTAATTAAATTAAATAAGTTTATTATTTTTTTTAAACTAATTTGGACAGTAACAATTTCCATTCATATTTACTTGTTCTTTGATTCTTTTTCTCATTTGTTACATTTTAATTCAATTAAAATGAAATAAGTTTTAATTATTTTTTTTTAATTAATGTGTGACAATTTCCATTCATTACTCATTTCTTCTTTTATTCATGTGTTCTCATTTGCAAACTTATTCCATTTTAATTAAATTAAAATGAAATACCTTTATTATTTTTTTAAAACTAATTTAGACACTTACAAATGAATAAAAGGACAAATGATTAATTAACATGACATAACTTAACAAATGAGAATAAATGAATAAGACAAGAAATAAGTAATGAATGGAAATTGTAACTGTCCAAATCAATTTAAAAAAATTATAAATTTATTTCATTTTAATTTAATTAAAATGAAATAAGTGAATAAATGAGAAAAAATAAATTTAAGAACAAATGAGTAATGAATGGAAATTGTAACTGTCCAAATCAATGAAATAAAATAATAATAAAATTATTTCATTTTAATTTAATTAAAATGAAATAAGTGAATAAATGGGATCAAAAAGTTAAAGAACAAATGAGTAATGAATGGAAATTGTATCTGTCCAAATTAATTTGACACAAACAAATAAACTTATTTAATTTTAATTTAATTAAAATGAAAGTAGGGACCAAATAAGAACAAATGAATAATTAATCAACTGAGTAATGAATGGAAATTGGAAATAGCCAGATTAATTTTAAAAGTAGTAAATTTATTTGATTAAAATAACTGTCCAAATTAATTTAAAAAATAATAATAAACTTATTGCATTTCATTTGAATTTAATTAAAATGAAATAATTGGAGAACAAATGAATGAAAGAACAACTGAGAAATAAATTGAAATTGTAACTATCCGAATTAATATAAAAAAATAATAATTAAATAGTAATTAAATTAATTTGGACAGTTCCAATTTCCATTCATAACTTATTTGTTCTCATTTGTTCACTTATTTCATTTTAATTAAATTAAAATGAAATGAGTTCATTATTATTTTTATAAATTAATTTGGACAGTATAATTTCCATTCATTACTCATTTGTTCTTTTAATATTAATTGAAAAAGAAATGTGCACAAACTTAAAATAGGCGCATTGGCTAAAACAGGTTAAAAAGTAAATTGGTATTTAAAATTTTCAACTAATTAATTCAATCAATATTTAATTAAATATTAGATGAACTTCAAAAGTTTTTTTTTTTAATTACAAGCACCAATGATTTTTATTTCTACCCGAATTTTAAAAACTTCAACAATATTTAATACATTAAATATTTGTAAGATCTTCAGCATCCAGAACGGGGCTCAGGTAGATAAATAAAACTACTAACGGTCATTCAATATCAACAAAACGAAAAACCGCAAATATTTCAACACACAAACGTCAGAAAGTTGACAAAAATAAATCAAATCCCGAATTGAATAACGACTATAAAGCTATACACAGATGCACTTATACACAAATACAAAATCTTTGATCAAAGAAAAGTGAAATAAAAAAGGACCTTGTCTAAATACACACACGTGTATTAACAAAGAATTTTTTTTATTTCTAAGTTTGTATCGGCATTTCCGGATGACTGAGTCTGAGAGCTAAACATAAAATTTTCGACGCTTTTTTAAGCGCAAAGATTTCTTTTTTACCACTATGAAGCTTGTAAATGCGTTGTTTCTTCTCTGATTTTATTTTTATGTTCGAGATTCTCAACAGAAATGCATTTAATCGTAACTAATTTTAAATAGCGATCTAAATGTTTGATAAAGCTTTATAAGCAGAAAAATCAGCAAAGCGGAATTTTGATTATCTTATACTTTGACAGGATTAAAAAAACAATACCAGTATAAATTTACTAACCTTTTAAATAGCTTGAGTCGGTAGGTAATAATTATGTTGCTTGCCATGAAAAGATCGCATCTAGTAGTTCCTCATCTTCTGGACTTTTAGGTTCATAACTTTCATAATGTGCGGAATGGGTTTGACTCGTATAGATCAGATTCGGTGTATAACTCGAGTTGGCTGATAAGGAACCATCCGATGTATGCGATGGAGTTGGTGAAACACTGGCTTCAGAGCAAGCGGGTGTCGCAATGATATAATTATATTGAGGCAGACTCTCCGGACTACTCGTATAATATCGTCCAGTTTCGGGTAAAATATTTTCCCCATTATCATTCCCTTCATGCTCTTCGAGCAATTGCTGTAAACTTCGTATATATTCTACAGCTAAGCGCAATGTTTCAACTTTGCTCAATTTTTTACTTGCACCCCGACTAGCAGCACTATTAGCGCTAGGTGGAATAAGTGCGGCAGCTACACCTGGTGGAATGTGTTGACGCAGAGTGGCGAAACCATTGTTGACTTGTTTGACACGATTGCGTTCGCGAGCATTACGTCTCGCTACGGAAGCAGGTTGCTGGACAGGTAGAGCATTTGAGTAAGTTTGTGATACGAATTGAATCTTTCGTTTGCAGCGAAGATCACCTGTAGGATTCTGGATGAGAAGAGAAGCTGGAGCTAATGGTCTTTTCCCTTGAATAACTGTAGTTTTTGTCGGTAATGGTCCAGGTGTGATGATAACGCAATTTGTTGATTGCTGTGGCGAATTGTGTTGTTGAATAACTGTAGTAGTGCTATACATTTTAGTTTCTTGTCCTAAAGTCATTGTTTGATAAGAAGATACTGCTTCCATTAAGTAATAATACACTAAGTCACTATTTTAAGAAAGTATTTATCGCACTAAAAAAATCAATAATAAATTACGCGCGCGACGAGTATAAGAGGAATGAATATAGAATACGTTTTCTTGGTCTGTTGGACGATTCAAGGTGCTCAAAGCTCTAAAGCTGTACACGTTGTGATACCTGCGTTGCAGGTACGCAAGCTTTTGTTTGCTACTTTAGAAGATCGACCAGAAGCAGAGAAGTGTTTGCTTCTCCCCCCCCACTATTATTTATGCCGGCAAAGCGCTTGTCGCTCTTCGTGGCGTTGGTGTTTAGTGTATGAATGCATGCACTAGTGCGATGCACAGACCTATAAGGCAGGTTATAATAAAAGCAAGCTGCAGAAATAGACGCACGTTTACGTACGCATATATATTGGAGGGTCTTCTGTCTGCTTTCGTCCGCTCTTTCTTTAAAAGATATATACACGCGTTATACGATGCCATGCGCATGCTTAAAGTGTGCAGACGCGTGCCTCAAAAGTGCGTATATTGCTACAGCATGAATGCAGTCTACTGCAACAGAATTATTGGTACTGCATTAATATACGATGTATGTTTGCAAATTGTCTGTTTCAGATTTTTGTTTGTTATACAATGGAGGTGGAAAATTATAAAATAAAAAAGCGTATCCGATGCAGGCAACAATGTCTAGTTTGACCCACTGTTGGGAATTTGGTTTACAGAAGGATGTTAGAAGACTTTAGGATTTATCATCTTCTTCAGCCTTAGACTTGAATTAGACTAGATTGCTAGTACAGTGGTGGACAGATTATCTGCAGGCAATATGTGCTATAGTTTTCATTTAAAAATCACAGGAAACTCGTATTGGCTTTTCATGCGGATTGATACACTTATTTGTAAATGTGGTTTATTATTTTTCCTGTTTTTTTTATTTTTGTCTTTTTTTATACCCTCCGGCTACAGGGGTTATCTTAAAGATAGTAGGACAGATACCAGAAGTTCCTAAAGGTATTCGTGTGGTTCCTGCATAGAGTTAGGATTCGTGCAGATGGATGAGGAAATTTGTTCTTTAGTCCTCTGGAGTAGTAGTTTGTTGTGTCTCAATTGGAGCGTATAGTTTGGTGGGCAATTATATTGTTTTCGGCATTACACCTTTGTGAATATTTGAACTGAATATGTTTTAAAGTTTAAACGATCGTATATTGGTATCAATGCATAATATATTAGAAGACTTTAAAAATATATTGGAATAAATTTTAAATGTTATTGAAGTTTTTGAAATTCGGTTACAAATATAAATCATTGGAGCTTTTCATTGAAAAACTAACTTTGAAATACATCTAAAATGGTTTTTTGGTTTTAATTAAATATTGAATAAATTTATTAGTTTTCTCGTAAAAGTTTAAATATTAATTTACTTTTTACCTGAAGAGCTTTAGCGAAAGCACGTACGCTAAGTAGGTAAACATTTCATTTTCAAGAAATACTAAATAAACAAATTAATAATAAATGGAACTTGTAACTGTCGAACTTAATTTTAAAAAAATTCTAATTAACCTATTTAATTTAAATTTAATTAAAATGACATAAGTGAATAAATGAATAATGAATGGAAACTGTAACTATCCAATTGACTTTAAACAAAATACTAAACTTATTTCATTTCATTTTAATTAAAATGAAATAAGTGAACAAATGAATAATGAATGGAAACTGTAACTATCCTAATTAATTTGAAAAACATGATAATAATAAACTTATTTCACTTTAATTTAATTAAAATGAAATAAGTGAACAAATGAATAAAAGAGCAAATGAGTAATAAATGAAAATTTTAACTGTCTAAATTTATTTAAAAAAATTATAAAATTATTTCATTTAAGTTTAATTAAAATTAAATAAGTGAACAAATAAAACAAATGAGAAATGAAAATTGTAACTGACAGAAATAATTTTAAAAAAATAATAATAAACTTATTTCATTTTAATTAAAATGAGTTTTATTATTTCATTTTAATTAAAATGAAATAAGTGAACAAATGAGAACAAATGAATAATGAATGGAATTTGTAACTATCCAAATTAATTTGAAAAACATGATAATAATAAACTTATTTCTCTTTAATTTAATTAAAATGAAATATGTGAACAAATGAATAAAAGAACAAATGAGTAATAAATGAAAATTTTAACTGTCTAAATTAATTTTAAAAAATTATAAAATTATTTCATTTAAGTTTAATTAAAATTAAATAAGTGAACAAATAAGAACAAATGAGAAATGAATGAAAATTGTAACTGGCCAAAAAATTTAAAAACAAAAGTAATAAACATATTTCATTTTCATTTAATGAAAATGAAATAAGTGAACAAATGAATAATGAATGGAAATTGTAACTTTCCAAATTAATTTGAAAAACATTATAATAATAAACTTATTTCACGTTAATTTAATTAAAATGAACTAAGTGAACAAATGAATAAAAGAGCAAATGAGTAATAAATGAAAATTTTAACTGTATAATAAAGTAATTTAAAAAAATTATAAAATTATTTCATTTAAGTTTAATTAAAATTAAATAAGTGAACAAATAAGAACAAATGAGAAATGAATGAAAATTGTAACTGACCAAAATAATTAAAAAAAAAAATAATAAACTTATTTCATTTTAATTTAATTAAAATGAAATAAGTGAACAAATCAATAATGAATGGAAACTGTAACTTTCTAAATTTCAAAACACAAATTCATTTAAGAGGAAAGCCTATCGAGTGTGCGGAATGTGATTTCAAAACTGTAGACAAAGGAATTATTTTAAGACAAACAAATTCATAGCGGAGAGACGTCTTTCAAGCGTACGGAATGTGGCTTCAAAACTGCATACAAAGTAAGTCTTCTCAATCACAAACGAACTCATTCAGAAGAGAAACCTTTGGAGTGTACGGAAAGTGATTTCAAAACTATACAGAAAGCATAACTTTCAAAACACAAATTCATTCAAGAGAAAAGCCTATCGAGTGTACGGAATGTAATTTCAAAACTGTAGACAAAGGAAGTCTTTTAAGATACAAGCAAATTCATAGCGAAGAGAAGCCCTTCGAGTGTACAGAACGTGACTTCAAAGCTGCACACAAAGTAAGTCTTCTCAATCACAAACGAACTCATTCCGAAGAGAAACCTTTCGAGTGTACGGAATGTGATTTCAAAACTATACAGAAAGCTTAACTTTCAAAATACAAATTCATTCGAGAGAAAAGCCTATCGAGTGTACGGAATGTGATGTCAAAACAGTAGACAAAAGAAGTCTTTTAAGACACCAGCAAATTCATAGCGAAGAGAAGCCCTTCGAGTGTACAGAATGTGACTTCAAACCTGCACACAAAGTAAGTCTTCTCAATCACAAAAACGAACTCATTCAGAAGAGAAACGTTTCGAGTGTACGGAATGTTAATTTCAAAACTGTACTCAAAACATACCTTTTAAACCCAAACACAATCATTCAAGAAAAAAGCGTTTCGAGTGTGCGGAATGTGACTTCAAACCTGCACACAAAGCAAGTCTTCTCAATCACAAACAAACTCATTCAGAAGAGAACCCTTCCGAGTATACGGAATGTGATTTCAAAACTGTAGACAAAGGAATTATTTTAAGACACAAACAAATTCATAGCGGAGAGAAGTCTTTCGAGTGTACGGAGTGTGGCTTCAAAACTGCATACAAAGTAAGTCTTCTCAATCACAAACGAACTCATTCAGAAGAGAAACGTTTCAAGTGTACGGAATGTTAATTTCAAAGCTGTACTCAAAACATACCTTTTAAACCCAAACACAATCATTCAAGAAAAAAGCGTTTCGAGTGTGCGGAATGTGTTTCAAAACTAGACACAAATAATATCTTATAAAATATAAACAAATTCATTCAAGAGTGTATGGAATGTGATTTCAAAACTACACACAAAGCATAACTTTTAAAACACAAACAAATTCATAGCGGAGAGAAGCCTTTCTAGTGTAAGGAATGTGACTTCAAAACTGCAAGCAAAGAAAGTTTTCTAAATCACAAACTAAGTCATAATGGATAGAAGCCTTTCGAGTGTCGGAATGTGACTACAAGTATGCAGTAAAAGCATATATTGTACGATACAAACTCACACATTCAGAAGAGAAGCCTTTCGAGTCATGGGCGCCCGCAGAAATTTTTTTCGGGCGGCCGAAATGAAACAAAATAATTAGTAATCTGGCTTTCCAGGGAGGGGGGCACGGTAAGCGCCTCCCCTTGCCCATACCTGCGGGTGCCCATGTTTCGAGTGTCTGGTATGTGGTTACAAAACTGCAGTACAGGGAAGTCTTCTAATGCATAAAGCAATTCATTCAAAACAGAAATATTTTAACTGTACGGAATGTGAGTTCATTACTGTACACAAAAAGTCTTCTAAAAACCTTCCTGGAACCACGCTACCTACTAGCATAAAAGTAACTAAAATATTTTGAATAATCTACGTATAAGAATCGGAAGATATTAGAAAAAGTATGAAAATATGATTGTGTCTATGGTAGACTATGCATCTATGCATTGCAGAAACATTGTGTTTAGGATTTCCTTGCGTACATATGACTGCTCCTGCTTAAAAAGCAGTGTACTCATGCTTCACGTATACGCAATCACACAACCATACAAAGAATAACTTCCATTCAGCTGCAGGAGTAGAACGACTACAGCGGTCTACCTACTTATAACCTGTAAAGTAAAGTAAGAAGCCTAGCCTGCTGCCGTCGCAATACAACAACGTAGAGGGAGTAAGTAGCGGCCAGTACACCAATGAACACATGCATTCACGAGTAGCAGCGGCGGCATCAGCATGCAGCAGCCAGCAACAGCAGCGGCAGGCGCGTATTACTTTTGTTTCGAGCCGCTATAAACATAAATCACGTCGGCGCGTCGGTTGGTCTCATATATACGTCGCACACTCACATACCCATTGCCTGGCGCTTAACTTTTTGTTATTCAACACAATTTAATGTGCGACTATGTATGTACTTACGTGACTACGTAATAAGAATTAATTCGATACGGTTATTTAGTTTTTTATACTTCTATAGTACATATACATGCAATATGTATTAATTGAAGTGTATTTTATTTCTTTCATATTGCTGTTCTTAATTTGTCTGTCAACTATCTAAAGTCAAAGTTTCAATCACCATAGACCACTTGTCAAATATTATGAGATATGATATCGTATCTCAACCGCTCGTAATTATATCTTTTGATAGAACTAGTTTTGTACTGAGTATAGCTCCGCCCACACGGAATTTATTAATATAACGCTTTTACATTCTTTGTTATGTAAAAAAATATCAGCATTAGAATGGGCTTTTAGGATCTTATCAAACAATTTTCGCCAAGCCAAAACATAACTGTTGCGCAGCGACGAAGTCAATTGAAAAACTCAACAAATGACCTAGATCTTAGAGACCACCAATGTCTAACTTTATTCCTACTTTCAAACCAAATGTTTTGCTCCGATTTCAGGGGCTCGAAGATTTCGGGGACGGCGCCCAGAGCCTCGAGGTTTGAAAGCCCCCCTCAAACTTAAACTGTACACTTTATTTTTAAGACAAGTGACCGAATATTTTCTTCTGTGCGTTCCCGAGCCCCAATCAATCATAATCCGCCACTGCATACAGAAAGAAAATTGGGCACATAGAAAAATGCGTTAAAGTTTTTGTAAGAAATCTACAAAAAAAAACTAGATACCGCCTTAAGAAAACAAACGCACAGAAATCTAGAACACAGAGATTGTACTTTTGAGTGTACGGAATGTGATTTCAAATCTGCACACAAAGGAAGTCTTTTAAGACACAAACAAATTCATAGCGGAGAGAAGATTTTCGAGTGTACGGAATGTGACTTCGAAGCTGCAAATATAGTAAGCTTTCTAAATCAGAAACGAACTCATTCACAAGAGGAACCTTTCGAGTGTATGGAATGTGATTTCAAAAATGCACACAAAGCATACCTTTTAAAACATAAATAAATTCATTCAAGAGAAAAGCCTTTCGAGTGTTCTTCTGCGTCCCCGGGCCTCAAGCAACCATAATCCGCCACTGCATACAGAAAGAGAATTAGGCAGATAGAAAAAAGTTTTCAGGTAATTGTTAGAAATCTACAAAAAGAAGCCGATAATGTTTTAAGAAAACAAATGCACAGAAATCTGGAACAC
>WYDF02018464.1:0-13305 GCA_009867245.2 Adranes taylori
TCGGATAGATATGACTGGACCATCATCAGTGTAATAGGATGAAGGATATGTAGTTCATGGAGTTTCCGAACTAGTCCAGCATGCCAGACAGAGTCAAAAGCATTTATTCAATACATTTATTCAATTGCAAAAGCAGTTTATATGTCTCATACAACGTAAAACAATTTTTCCTGTAACTTTGCATATATGAGCTATTATGTAGGCCTTACATGTGTATAATATGATTGTTGAATGTTGGTTGCCATGGCGACAAGTTGAGAAATTTTAACATATTAAGGGATCATATATTGGAAACGATAAGAGTTAAACCCCTTATGCGTGGTACCATTTTAAAGAGAATTACAATGGCTATCCAAATATATAAAAATATATAGGGTGTTACTAAAAAGTTTTTTCCAAATTCTCTTATTGCTCAAAATCGGTAAGTATATTTTGTTCTTCACACTGGCGAACTTGAAGTCCATTTGACTTACATGGGTTCCCCAACTTTCATTTTTCTCTCTTTGATAGGAACCCAGATAATTAGGATAGTACACTTTTCCAAGGTCAAATTAGTCCCAATGTTACGTGTGCGAGTTTTTAAACTCGCTAAGTGTTAAAGGACCTTTTGACACAAAAATATAATCAAAATCCTTCATCGAGTTTCTGAGAAAATGGACCACAAACTTTGCAAAACAAAAAAAACACCCTGTATATTTGTTAAATTATGATTTTAGAAAAAATGTTTCAAATAAAATCGAAGGGCCTTTATGAAGCCTGTACAATAACGTTTACTCAAATGTCCTATCTTTTATCATTCCTGAGATATTTCGAGAAGTTTGTTAAACTCCAAACATGGCAACACCGCTTCCTATAAAACTTGTCAACATGGGACTTTTTATTCGACGCATAATACAAGGTATTATATGTGTGCAAAATTTCCGCCATATTGGATTTATAAAAAAATGAAAAGAACAGTTCTGCGGAATCATCGTCTGCATCTGTCTACCAAATTTCGTCCAGATCGGTCCCATAGGGAAGGAGACATTCTTGAACATACATACATCCATATGCACAGACATTGCAATATCCACCATTCTTTTAATATTTGAACAAGCAAAAATGTTTTTAGAAAAAAATTTTATATGAAAAATTGTTCCTTATGGCCCCCTCTTAGACATGGGTATTAACGAATTGCAGTAATTTCAATACAAGACACGGTGAAATAGAAATTCTCAAAACATGAATCCTATATCTTTCATTTACCTATATGTACATCGTACGTAAATTGTATATGAAAGAAAAAAAATTGCGCGAGAAGAAATGAGACGCCATAAAAGAGAACAAAGATATCGCTGTCTCTTAATATTACTAAAAAATGCAAAAAACATTTGCTTAAAACGAGAGGCTATAAATCACCTTAATCCCTTCTGACATGTGTTCTCATTCCACTAAACAAAAGAGCAAAACGAAAGTCATTTAAACGCGCGAGATATTGATTCTCCATCTCGTTTCTCTGCTGGTTCTCTCTCTAACGCAAGCAAGACAGGTGTTCCGTGGTTTGCGACAGCGCTCTTTCCTCCCACTGCGATCGGCGATGACTCCCACTCTTCCCCTTTTTCGTGCACAAAGAAAACGAATGTTGATTGCTTGGTGACTTCGGTCGGCAGCTCTCTTTCTCTCTACATAGCGTTCAATGATTGCATGCTAAAAAAGCGTATGTGATTATACATAGTAAAGCTTTCCGTCGTTCGAATTATTTTAATTATCCATTCTGGATTTATCAATTCGGTGGTTTTATAATGATGGTTGGTTGGTTAATGATTATTTGATTGACGAATTTGTTTATTTCATTTATCGATTTCCCGAGGCTATGTACGATATGTCGATAATATAATAAAATCATATGTTCATTTGATAGAATCGTTTATATCATTTGATATAAATTTTAAACGATAAAGACTTGAACCCCATTTCGCATCGTCTTAAATTGCTACTTTAAAAATATATTAAAAGCAAGCTATGCTCCTTATTAAGGCTTTTTAACAAAAAGACATGCAGTACATGTCTTTACCATAAAGCGATAGTAGCTCGTACATTATGTTAGATCTTAATAAAAGTATCAAATACAAAAGCTTGCGGATCCATAACTTTGTAGCTGTGCTAACTGTTATCCAAATAGTTGTGTTTGACTCATTAGATATTAAATCAGTTAACAAATTATGAACAATCACGGCAAAATAAATGGGAAAAATGAATAACGCTCTACTGTACACGTACAAACACTTCTGACTTCAAGTAAATGAAGGATGAGGTGCTAATTTTTGAATTTTTATGTTATTTATTTGACTTTTGAAATGGGATTTTTTAAATACATGAATGGAAGTATAGAAGAAAAACTTTTCCTTAATAAAGTTTTTTTTATTTTTTATTATCATGTTATGTAACAATAATTTCATACATAATGTTATTCATAAAATAACGTCATTTACATTTAGATAGAATAATAATCAATTTCAATGACACATTTTAACAATGAAATAATAATAGAACATGATTCCACAGTACCTTAATTAAATTACTTTATATAATATATACATATATTGTATATGTACAGTATATTTTCAAATATATAAATACATATAACAATATAAAACATAAACAAATAACATTATACAATGAAATTATAACTTTAGTATTAATATAAATTTAAAAAATACAAAACAAAATTACGACGCGAATCAAATGTAATACCAAATCAAACAATATATCACATTCATTTGTCTACACTTCATGAAATCAAAAGCTAGATTCCAACAATTACCTTTCATTTCATACTTGTCCACTGTATGTTACGTCAGTCCTTTCGAATTCTTATGTTTATAGGTAAAACAGTTATGAGAAGAAATCGTATTCGCGATTGTGTTTGCATACATTTATTGCTTACTATTTAATTCTCATTCATTGCGTGGTAAGGTTAAGGTGTTAAATATAAGCGAATGACAAGTGCATCTTTCTGCACAGTGCATTACATGTTGTATCACGATCGATGATACATTAAATGAAAGGACGGGCAGATGTTCATGTTTCTACTAAAAGATTGGTACGTGTCAAATTAAGTGTTCAACTGATTGACGAATAAATGACTACGCTATAAAGATTATCAATTACACTTACACTGTCAAGATAGGGAACAGGGTATACGAGGTAAAGTATAACATTAAAATCATCTCTGTGGGATACAGTGTAACATTAAAATCATCTGTCTCTTTTTAACTTGTCTATGACATCTCTTAACGTGTTTAAACAATTTAGCGCCGCCATCTTACAACTGCTCGAACTTTGAAATTATGTTTTTTGTAAACAAATTGTGAAGAATTTGGCTAGTGAGGTTTTATTTTTGTTGGAAAACAAATAGTTTCTGGGGAGTAAATATCTTTTTCATTTAATCTTCAATTAGTTAGTGCTAAAAAAAGTCCACAAAGTAAATCGATATTTCTAACCTATAAAATCCAAAGAATGTTTGTTTTGTACTGTAGAACGTGGGGCACAATGTAACATGTCCTCTTGAGTATTTTTTTTTCTAACTGTAGGTATACACCAAAAATGGTTCTAAATCGGAGCGGGAAGGCGGAAATTGGTCTATATGATGGAATGATATGAAAGAAGCAATAGTTTGTAGAAAATCAGCAGAGAGAAAGAACGCGAATTACGGTACTTTTTCAATCGCTACGCAAAAAATATTTGTTCAGACGATGATGGCGCAAATCTGCGATTGCCGCCGAATTATGGGGTTAACAAAATATTGCCAAGTGCTCAAGAAGAAGCACTAAAGAATATCTAGTAACATGCTCAAAAAAATGCTACGGTTCTGATACGATTGAAACTAAAAAAATACCAGCATATTGTCGCGAGGCAATTTGTCCTCGCTCTATTTTAGTTTGAAGATAGAAAGTTTGTACGACTGATACTTGTGAATAATTCAGATAAATAATGTGAATAATTCAGGATAGATTTGGTGAAAAGTTATTTAATATCTAAGCATGTTGTGTGCCAGACACACGAGTTACAAGAGGGCAAATTTTAGTAGTTTCATTTAAACTTCTATTTATGAAATAAAGCATAATTTAAAAACATTTAAAGAAACATCTTACTTAAACTCGAATTTCAGTATACAAATGTATGCGTTTGCCGTCGGAAGAAATCATTCCGCGAACAAAAAACAAAGCGATGACGTAAATTATAAAAGTTGTGTTTAACAGTGAGAGTTTTAGCTAATTGGTTATCAGCAATCGATAGAACAAGCGGGCTATTCCAATGTGTAGGTACCCACATCAATTTAATTGGGTAATCGATCTATAATAGGTGAATGCACACTGCGTGTATTTTAATACTACTTGTGAGATAAGTACATTTGATTTGATTTGCGATTATCATGGTCGAAAAATAATTAGCAAAATAATGGTACATGCACGTAAGTGGAATACATTAGATGAATACGGTTTTTACCACAAAAGGAAAATAATGAGAGTTTTGGTAGGAATTTGGCTAAACGAAAAAACGTTTATAAGCTTCGGCAAAATCATGATTAAATTAAATTGTTGAATTTAGTATTGGAAATGAAATAAGATGTGAGGCTTAGTAAAAAAGTCGCCGGGAATAAATGGAATAAAAGTATGAAGTCTTCAATTAGATTAAATTAATTCGGAAGTAACAAGTTTATATGTTGAAGTAAATTAAAATAATTTAAAAAAGGAAGGTAACTGATAATTTTAAAATAAGTTTGTGAAAATACAACAGAAATTTGAGAACAGATTTAAGGATTCGCAACGCCATTTTTGAGTAACTTCTTAGCACGTCATAATCAAGCATGACATTTTATTTTATTATTTTTGGCGTGGCGTTATTTATTATTATATGGCGTTATTTAGTTTAATAAATAAATATTTTATTTAATTGCATGTATGCATTTCCTAAATCATTTACAATACATCTTATTAAGTTCAACCAACTCTTTTTTTTTTAGCCAGAACTATAGAAAGACAATCTTAATGGTTGCACGTTAGCATTAATTAGCTAGATAAAATTATGATTAAATCAGAAACGTACGCACAATATTAGCAATGGTAAAGTCTAGTGTTTTATTTTTAGTTGTAGAGTCATAAGTGCAGATATTCTGACTCAATAAAACTATAATTCTACTCAGTAGTAGACAAATAAGACCTTCAACTTCGAAACTAGTCAACCCCTTCTAACTCCTTTTTCCTTTGTTCTTTTTATTCTTATTAATAATGTTTCCATTGTAACATGTTCTTTTAACCGTGAACCTTTCAGCCGTATATAATTGTATTTCACTACAGACTATTAAATTTTGATAAAAACTAAAAAAAAACATTTAAGACGTCTGGCGGCCGCACCAAAATAAAATATAAGACTATCCTTCGACGTAGAATTGAACGCTCTCTGACGCTAATGACATTCTTTTTGATAAGAGGTATAATTTTCAAGTTATTCACAAAAAATCAGAAAATGAAGCCATTTTTTGAATATGGCGGCTGGAGTGTAGAATAAAACATCGATAAAGCTCATAAATATCATAATGAACGTTACTGAAAGGATAACAATGATTTCCAGAATTTATATAATTAATGGAAACCAAAATCCTTTGATGCTTGGACTACCACACCTCCTGTAATATTCAATAATACACAATTTATTCGCGATCAGGACATTTTTCAAGTACCAATAAAATAACTGAACGATATAAATGGGAAGGATTTTATCATAAACCAAATATGAAATAAAAAATATTGAAATATAATAGAAAAGATAGAATATAAAAATAAGCGTTATAATTATAAAATATACACACTAGAAGTATTAATAAAATATGATACAGTGCATTAGAAAATTATCATATCCTCACACAGAAGATTCCTTTTAAAAATTCAAAATCGATTTGAAAACAAACAAAAACAAATTTCAATTAATAATATCTATATATACATTTTAAAAAGTAAAAAATATATCTAATAATTTAGGAATAAATAAGTAAAACAAATATAAATTGTTTATTAGACTTTATAAGTATTTACATCCTAATTTTTTATTTTTTTTTTGTTCCAATTACATCTTAAAATTTTTATTTCAATATCAAATTATCTACGCATTATAATGTAAACAAGTGCGGAAAACATTTCATTAAAATTATTATAAAAGTTAAATTTACAATGTTTTTATGTATGTACACAACTTAAAGTAAAATAACATTTATTACATACTATTTACGGGACGTGTTGAATAGGAAAATGGAGTTTTCCTTCTATAATATGAAAATTTCTACAAGAAATTCCGTACAAAATGAGACTCGGTCATAAAAAAATTAGGTTCGCAAATAAATGTTAAATTTTGGTAAATAATTCGTTTCTTGTTTTCTGGGGGACACATCATGTTAAGATATGTATTTTAAATAAGAAGTATAAACAGATTCACTGCCACAACCACATTACAATTTGTCTGACCGTCAAAGCAACCCAAAGGAGATTCATCAGAAATTTTACCATAAGAAGAGGTAAAGTAGTGAAAGATATCGATCGTAATCTTGGTAGGAAATTAGCTAGTCAAAGAAAGTAATAAGACAGCTCTCACTGAAAAAACAGTCGGTAACAAAAAATTTTAAATTGCAGGGCGAATCCCTGTCAGTCAGTGTTTTGAAAATAAAATCATTCATAAAATCATAAATTATATGAGTCAATTAAATTGTTAACAAGTATCGGAAGTTAGATATGGGGCATAGTATGGAAAAGTGTTAGATAACAATTAAACAATTGTTTTAAATTTGAATTTTTTGGATAAAATAAATTAAATTGATTAGGCAACAAGTTTATTTAATTAGATAAATTAAAATACATTGAAGTTAATTAATAAGGTACCGGTCTGTAGTTCTAAAATAAGTTTGTGATGATAGGAACGACAGCCACTGTAAGGAAAATAATTTTATTTGACAAGAATTGAACGCCATGTTTATTAATCTATTAGCACTTAGTAATTGAATACAAATATTATTTGATTTTACTATTTTGAAGGCATTATTTTTACATGAATTATAATTTTGTTCGCATGCACGCATTTTCTGACTCATTCTCAATACATTTTATTAAGATTATGCATCTGTTTTATTCAAAAAGCCTTGGCTAAGAGAGACGATTTGTTGTTTAGAGTTGAGCATAATTTAGTTAAATTTATGTTTCATTTAGTATAATTAAATAAGAACTCGTACCTCTACCGGTGGCAAAGTCTAGCGTTTTATTTTAAAAGGTAATGGGAGTCTAGGGAGTATAACATAATTTCGTAATAAGTAAATTCAGGTGGGTATTAAAGTGAATAGCATTTGATAGTTATTATACGAGAGAATCCCGTAGTGTAGGAGAGAATCGCTGCACACGCCATTAAAAGATTCTCTCTTGCCAGTCGAATTGTTCATAAAAATCATCCCCCAAATTTAAACGCGACAATATGAGTATTATAAAAATAGATCATATAAATTAAATTTTTTCAACACTGCAAAAAACGAACATTAAGAAAGATATGTCATTAAGTTAATCATTAATATTAAACTCTTGTGATTTCTTTTTCTTCTCACACCTCTAAAACTTTCGATGCGCAGCGAAGTGAATTAATATTTTCAGCATACCAATGCTCAAATGGAGAGATATTACCAAACATAAGTGTTTATTAATGTCTCTGGAACTTCCGCCCAAAGACGATTGTAAAAGAAAAGTCAATTTCGGAATTTCTCGCGGTTGTATAACGCTAACATGAAACTGCTCAATGCTGAAAGGCTTTTGTTAATGTTGAAAGGCAGCAAGATCCACTAAATTTAACGAACCTTGTAAATAGTGTAAATAAAATTTTGTAAATAGAGTTTCAATGAATTGATGGAACATCCGTTACGATGGAAGCCCATCTAATAAAATGCGTATGTATAAAAAGAAGAATGAAGCCTTTTGTGGATGAATTTTAAGTTAATAACATTTCTCTTAGGATTGAAACATCTCAACAGATGTTTTTCTTTTATATGTAGTGTTTTATGTATATAATAAAATCTTATAAAGATTGACAATCGTTAAATTAAATTTAATACAAATTGAAACATTTTTTTCTTAATTATTAGCGTCCTACCCATCAAGTCGGAATGAATGTATTTCATATTTTTCAATATATATAAATGAAATTAAACCTCTTAAAAGTTTTAAAAAGTAAAGATATGCTCGTTTACTAGATTTGGTCTTTCTTCGACTTTTTTCTGTACGACTATCACAAAATTGAGACTAATAAACATTATCCTAGAAACTTGCGACACATAAAGACAGTAAGCCGTACGGAAATTCATCCTGGCACAAGAAATGCTCAAAAGAATTTTGAGAAACTTCAGTGTTCGCTTACAACAGTATTTAAACAATGATAGAACAAATTCTCTCTAAAAGCACATAACACTATCTGTGCTGTAGTTTTAAGAAACAAAAAACAATTTTCCAATCTAGAGTAGTTGACAGGTTTTGTAGTAATTGTCAATCGAATGTTTAATCTTCCCGGCAGGCGACATCACATGGCCATCTGCGACTTTTTGTGGGATTATCTCAAAATTGACACCTGCAAAACTTAAAAAGAAAGTTGCACGATAGTAGGGTGTGTGTGGTGCGAGAAGGTAGATAGTAGTGGCGGGAGAGTGTTAGATAGTAATAGCGAGAGTTCAGATAGTAATGTTTTTAGATGATCAAGGTGTTTTTAATTATTTTATCTAGAGCCGGGCGCGATTCTAATTCGATACGATTCTGCATAGTAAGAATTTCCCAACATTATCAACCAATAAAACATGAAACCCATGAGTAAATTAGTAGGCACCAGGATATAGAAGTCGGTCATGTGCTGTGTGAATTTTTTTTATATGAATTATTTTTATTCTTGTATTGTAGTTGAAAACAGTTCATAGAGACTAAATTTTATTTGCCAGATACACCAACATTTGAAATAAAATGCCATATAAAGTGCTTTAACCTCTTAATGTCCCATGTTCCTGAATAGGAACACTGAATCTCAATCTATAAAATAAATACAAATACTTTTAAATTATCACAATTTTCCACAAAAAAAACGACTGTTCCTATATTGGAACAATGAATAGTACGCAAAAAATATCTTATGGCGCCATCTACATATAATTTCCGGAAGTAGAAAGACAAGCACATCTTATTTATTACTTGAAACGTGCAGTGTTATTTTGACGTTATAATTTTTTTCGGTTTTTGAGTGAATATTGGAGAAGAAAAAATATAGGTAGATCAGTAGATTATATAAGAACAGTTTTAAGCTAAATTTGATAAATAATTTTTCATTACTGGTTGATAAACGAAAAAACTTCCAATGTTCCAGATCAGGAACAATTGTCATTTGGTCAAAAAATTTTATTGTTCCTAATATGGTACAACGGACAATTATTGTGTAATGAACGTTTCATAAATTTATTTCATAATAAATGTTTGTTTTAAATGAAGTCATAGGTCTAATTAAAGTAGGGAAAAACAAATTGACAATTAGTTTACTTCATTGAAACTTCCTTGTCAATCTTCATAACGACGAAATTTACTGTTTGGGCAATGTTCGAAAAGAAAGAATTAATATAGTATTTTTTGCCAGCGACAAAGATATGAAAGAAAAAGAGGGAGAGGCACGTATGAAGCTACCATAGACGATGTAAAAATCTTTGCTCTAATTGGTTTGACAATAAAAGTGTCAGCTTAGCGAGCACCTTCTGTAGATCAGACCCAAAAGATATCGTTCAACCTTTTGACCGAAAAATAAAGGCAAAAATCGATGTTCAACGTCCAAACATAATCAAGCAATATCACCATTTTATGGGTGAAGTTGATTTGTTAGATAGTCTTATATAATATTATAGAATAGGACTAAGAAATGGAAATGGATTGACATGGCTTTAGTTACTGCTTGGATACGGTACAAGGACGACCTGCTAAAATCAGAACTACAAAAAGAATTTGTTTTTCCCTACTTTTAAAATAGCTACGTTGTATCCATTTGAAAGATAGCTACGTTGTACCCATACACAAATCAGGTGACAGAGCGAACATTAAGAACTATAGAGGAATCTCCTTAGCCTCGCACATTCCAAGAATTCTAGATAAGCTAGTGACTAAACAGCTGATATGGATACCAAAAATTTCATTATTAATAAACATAGATTCATGGACGGTAGATCAGTCA
Source organism: Adranes taylori (assembly GCA_009867245.2). Lineage (NCBI taxonomy): Eukaryota > Metazoa > Arthropoda > Insecta > Coleoptera > Staphylinidae > Adranes > Adranes taylori. The sequence goes on from WYDF02018464.1 coordinate 10,261, forward strand.
AAACAAATCTATCAAGATATCAAACCTTTATATTAAACGCCTTTGAAGAGGGTCACCAGGTTCATTCAATCTATATATATTTCGCCAAAGCATTTGACAAAATAAATTACGATATACTTCTCTCCAAACTAGGAACCTTAGGAATTGGAGGGAACATGTTACAATGGATAAACAGCTTCCTGAGGAAACAATTTATAAAAATAGTTGACTCCATCTCTTCCGCAATAGTAGTCACGTCTGGAGTAGCACAAGGCTCACATAGCGCACCTATTCTCTTCAATCTCTTTATCAAAGACATCAAAGAAGTTATATCATACTCGACATTTTTATTCTTTGTGGACGACTTAAAAATCTTCACAAGAAATTAAATGCAATGATGACATTTCGTTGCTGCAGAACGATATCACCTCTTTAGAAACGTGGTGTATACTTAATAGACTACATGGTGATATTAATTGAACAGCCCGCGTATCCGTCTAGCCATGCTCATCACATGCTGTCGAGTGGGGATCGCTCAGCAGACAGTCAGTTGCCAAGTAAACATCAATATTACGAGATCTATATACGTTGTGTAATTATTTTTATTCAAAATTCATTATTATTGTTACTAATGTGTAATCAAATATAAATGGTTAAATGATTAACAGTCTACTAAGAGTCTATTAACCTTATTTATATAAAAAATTCAAAAATAATAAATTATACACTACTTGTTAACCTTAATAAATGCAACACCATCTGCTTTCACAAGCGAAAACATACAGTAGTCAATAAATACAGTCTTTTGGATTCCGAGATCAATGTTGTGAAACAGATTCGCGACCTGAGTGTTGTGTTTGATTATTTTAGTTAAGTTCCCCACATTGAGATTCATAAACAGATTCAGCACCAAATTCAACCACATTACCTATCTGCACCTATTTAGATCTCTAATGCGTCCAACTCTGGAGTTTGTAAGCATGATTTGGTCACCTCACTGCAAGGCGCATATCATCGCTCCCGAAAAAATCCTATTTTTTTTTAACTCAATGAGATATAGAATGAGGAATCATGATCAATCTATTGAGGCTATTAGATATGTGTTCAATATGTGTTAAAATTACACACATATGCTTCTTACACAAATTGATCAGAGGTGATATAGTGTGTCCTGAACTATTAGAAGAAATTAACTATAAAATTCCAACTCGCATAAATCGCATTAATAACATCTTTCTGGAGAAGCATTGTTCCACTAACTATATCTATAATAGTATACTAAAGAATTTCCTTCTTTAGAAACATTATCATATAGGTGACATAACATATATCGTCAGGAAATTTCAATCAGCAAAGATTGGTCGCTTTGGATTGAAGTACTTTGAGTCAATTTAATGCGTTTAAATATATAGAGTGAGGAACTACGACAAATTTGTAACTAATCAATATATTAGTGTATATTAAATATCTTAAAAACAATTTACTGGAACTAATCAATAATATATAGGTTAGCATGTAAGAATACAATTTAAGATTTATATTTAGATTGTAAATCTAAAAATATGTATGTAGGGGCGTTAAATTTTCAATATTGAAAAATTTTTGAAAATTTAACGCATTAATATTAATATTAGAATAAGAAATGTTAAATCTGAATTTGTGTTGTAAAAGGGGTAATCCCATAAATAGAGTTTACTATTTACTATATCTTTTTTATACCTATACGTATTTCTTACGTGTATGGTACGAGTATATGAATGATAAAAATTGTTTGGAAATAACTTGTTTCAAAGATAATTTCATACGTGTGCACAAGTATTACATTTGTAAATTAATATATAATTTTGCATGTCCACTTTGTGTGATTTGTGTAATTAATTATATAAAATAAATAATATATGCGAAAATGATGAAAAATTATATGGTACTATAATATAGTGCGTTAGAAGCTTGAAAATATATTTTAAATTATGTGCCAGATTATTTTTAATAAGTGTATTAGCTTCCAACTCTACCTGCACATATGCATCTATGTATATAGTATAAGCACAGAAATTACGTATCGTATGGAATTATGCAATGATTTTTTCAACCTCAATCACATTAGATATATACATATACGAGTGTAATTTATTACTACACAAACGTTAATAGTCAATTTTGCGCATTAAGAAACCCCAGCCTAATTTACTGTTTTCAATTGCTTTAAATTATGAATTTAAATACACTGCTTAAGCCCTATAGAAAAAATAATATTTTAACGCGCGTATTTCAATTTAATCTAATTTTATATTAAGGACGTGTCACCATCATTGGTATTAAGTACATTAATTATATCTTGGATCATTTGAATTACAAAATATTAGCGTTACTATATCTATCACACATTTATCTCCATTATATGTATGAAATTATAAGAGTTTACAATAGTAATAGAATGCTAGGATTTCTAACTAATTTATAATAAATTTATATTTCCTTCGAAATCATATTTCAGAGATATATCTTTGCCTTTGGTCATTGACTTACCAGCTGCGTAAATCTGTGTTGATTATCTAAGTTGGTTTTTCTCGAGCTGTGAGTTTGGTTATTTATGGCATTATTCCAAGTTTGGGCCTTTTGTGTCTATTGATGTCATCTATTGTAGTAGGTTATCTTTCTGACCAATGTCTTAGGGCGTTCTTCTGCTCTTAGGTAGAATTTGGTGGATGTGTCTTTTATTTGAAGTTTTCTGTGATCTGGATGTTGAGGACGAAACATGGTGATGTTTCTTAGTATTTTGTTCTGAATTCTTTCCAGTTTTAGAATGTTACATGTGGAAGCGTAGTTTCATACTGGTGCTCTATACGGGAGTCTGGCGGATTATTGTGTTATACACAAGACGTTTGTTTCTTTGTGAAAGAATGCAGCGTTTGTTCATAAGCGGGTTTAGCATTCCTGTGATATTTCTCGCTTTGGGTGGTAAGTGTTTATCCAGAATTACTCCTAAGTAAACATATTGGGAGAATAGATATCGTTGCAATGTCACAACCAGAAATTAAGAAATTAATTATAATAGTTGTTCTT
>WYDF02018475.1:2134-13304 GCA_009867245.2 Adranes taylori
CGCTTAACAAAATTTCAAGAATATGTGTCGCCGTATTCCCATTAAGTATATACAAACACGCGCGTATTCGAATGCAAAGTTGAAACTACAATAGGTGTTTTGTATAGATGCACCAACAAGAATTGCTGGTGCAATACGTCAAGTATACTATTTTTTTCTGTAATTTTCTGAAATTAGATTTTAATTTTTCTCTTTAATATATCATATATGAAGAAAGTACATGAAGATTTTTAAGAATATATAAAAATATTGAAGCGTGCAAGTGGACTATACTTTGAGTAGACATCGGCGCGCAAATGGCCTATCTATAGGATTTAAACTACCCATAAAATTTCTAACAGCAGCGCGGTATGTGTCCAAAGTTTTCGGCACCTGAAGAAGCGATTGATGAGTTCAAGACGCTTGTTTCTGTGTAACAAAGCACGTTACTGAGTAGTTAATAGTATCTATAAATTACATAATTCTTCTTATTGATTAAATTAAACCAAATAAATAAATAGGTTTTGGAAACCCTAGATTGAATTAACGAATAATAAACTTAAACGCATATATTAATTGGAAATAAGAAAGTCACGAAGGCGCCACCTTCTCGTGCAAGGTTTAGCATATATTACATGCAACAGATAGAGATAAACTATCGCTTTGCTGTTCTGTGTACACATTACTTACGTACTATAATAAGTAATGCACGCTAGACTGGTGTGTGCGTGAAAGTACTGATAAGTTGTAACGCTATAATATAAGCGTCACCAGTGATCGCTGCAGCTGCCAAGTCTGCGTTTTACTGTAACCCGTGGGAAAGCCGCTAAGAGAATAATTGTGTGTTACATCGTCACGTTGGTGTTGATACAGTGATTTGTATAGGATTGTGTGAGTTACACCGTGTCGCCTAATAAAAGACGTGTGGATGGCCACACATTGATCCATATAGTGGCGTAAAAGTTCAGTCAGGTCTGCCGTCTATAAATCGCGAGATTTTTGGCAAAATAAGTTAGTTTTTATTTTGCAAACTCGAAGAAAAGCCGTCAAGCAGCCGCAGAGCAGCCAAGCCAGGTGAGCCATATCTAAGAAACAGACTGAGCGACAACCAGCAACAGTCGCCGAGACAGTAACGCATTGGGTGAGCGGTTTTCTGTACGTGCTTTATTGAATTTTATATATATTGAATAGCTTTATTCCTTTTCCTAACCATTCACCAACCTACCTCCTATTCAACTGAAAGTAACGTCGACCAACTACGAAAAGTTACAAAGTGATTCCTTACATCCCTACGCTCAGGTGCATAAAACTAATTTATGTTCTTCATGACCACCCGACCAGATTATAGTGACATCGACGTATTACGAGGTGTTACTTCTCTTTAAGTGTTATTGAACTAGGGTGCTTAATTCTCGCTTTTGCTGGGATTAGCCACTCTATAACTTCAACATCGACGGATTCCGGGGTACATACCCGCAATAAAGTGTATAAGTTTAGCTTACATTGGGGTTAGACACTCTATTATAGTAACGTTGACGTACTACGATGCTTTACATGAGTGTATGATTCCAGTTTACGCTAGTTTTAAGCACTCGACAACAGGAACATCGATGGATTCCGAGGTATTGCGTGCCTGCCAATAATTTCTTACATCTCTTTACTAGGGTGAATAGTTTTGGCTTACATTGGCTTAATCACTCTATTACAGTAACAGTGTGGTATTACGTGGTATTACGTGGGTGTCTAATTCCAATTTACGCAAGAATTAACCACGTGGGAACAGCCACATCGATGTATTACGAGGTTCCGCGCAGCTTTAGTGATCTCCAGTGTTCATAACGTAGCGACCATCTGTACCAGAATAGTTAGATTTGGCCCCCCTCTGTCCACCCTCACTCCATCTTCCCGAATGTATTATTGACTGCTTTTTACATGCACCGCTTCTGCGTATTATTATACATTTGCACTGTTTTATATAATCCACTTGGCTATTTTGTTTTGTTTATCTAACCGCCATTATCACGACATCAGATTAATTTAACATTTATACATGACATTTGTGCATTAATGTTTCGTTCTTTGTTTATATTGTCTGGATAACAATAGAGGCTTTTGTTAAACCATTAATGCTGTTTTACTAATTAGTAGTAAGTTCATTTCAGCGGCCCGGAAGATCTCGAATACATGGACAATTCGCAAGACTAGAAGCTACCTGTGACCTCAGTAAACCACTGGGGACCGAAGAAACAACAAAATCAGTTTCCAGCGAGCGGTCTCACATTAAACTGACCTGGCGCCCGAGTATTCATATTTCCGAGGATGTTAAAATTCTGTAATTATTAAGATATTTGATTGTGCCAACGCTGACAATCGCTAAGGCTCACCATTAGCAACGTTGCGAGTGGGAGTCTGTCAGACCATCAGACCAGAGGTATTTCAATCGAAGTGGAAGAATATTTTGAAAATTAATAAAGCCATTTCTGATTATAGATGAATATTTGAGTTCATTCCCTAATCCTGAAATATGAAAAGCAACACTCGTATTCTACAATAACCAAGAAATATGTGTCGCAACCGTCATTAAATAAGAAAGTTATTTTATTCTATAACACTAAAACTACAACCTATATTTAAGTTATTATTATTGAACAGTATTTAGATAATTATGAACTCAAAATAATTATAAATAATTTGAATATGTATCGGGTGGCGCGGAGCCAACTAACATTTTTCATCGAGTCATATATTATATACGGAACCAGGGAAGAAATAAGTAAAAGTGTTTATAAATTCGACCAAGTATGCCATTTATTTACCACCGATTACAAGGTTAATTTTTGAAAACTATATCAGGCAGATAACCTGCATTTACATCAATGCATTGTTTCAAACGTTTCTTGTAGTTGTCGTACACGCGCCTCCGTGTGGGTTGCTTCTCTATCCTGTTGGAAATATAGGTTTTTAGGCTCAATGCCAAGCTGTTGTAACTTTTGTTCAACAGAGCCTTACAACATAGTCACATAACGTTCTGAATCAACGGTTACTGTTTGCTCATTGTCATTTTCAAGGAAATACGGTCTTACAATTCAGAAAGCCTGACTCCACACCAAACAGTCACTTTCGGAGAGTGTAAGGACTTTCCAAGACAAGGGAGTTCACCAGTGAACATTAGGGTTCACTGGTGACCAGTATCCCATGTTCTGTGTGTGTACCCAACCAGAAACATGAAAATGTGCTTCGTCGGCCATTAATAAGTTATTCAGAAAGTCTGGGTTTTCCCGTAACAAACCTTTCATGGTGGTGCAGAAAGCGAATTTTGCTTCCTTGTCTCTTTTGTTAATTTGTTGCACAACTTGCATTTTGTAAGGGTGAAACATTATCTTTTTTAGCATTGGATTTAAACTTCTTCTACGTGTGGCTAAATTGCGAGATTGATGGCGCACTGAATGGAGAAGACTCCGTTCAAAGGGTTCCCTCACTATCTGCAGGTTCTCTGGCGTACACTGTTCGTGGAGCTCCATGTTTCACGTTTAAATCGCTACCAGTTTCTTCAAATTTGTTCACCCAAAACAACATGGTATTGCGTGGCGGCACGTGACCCTGTCGACCAATGAACTGTCGTCGATAGACACGTTGAACTTCCGTGACAAAATTTGTTTTGTAATAACTATGAACACAGCTAACATGGTGTAACTGGCGTAATTTGGTGTCAATAATAACTTCAATTAGTTTAATAATAAAAATTTGAGAGTCACTGCCCTGTACCTAGTATCCGTACTGCATGATTATATATATATATATATATATATATATATATATATACAAGTGAGTGCTATTCTAGGGAATCTCAGTGCAACTATATATAACGTACATGCAATGCAGTCCGCTTAAAGCCCAACGCAGCCTAGATAGCGGTCTGATGAGAATTGTAACACTTTGTATGAGGGGTTCGCCTGTGAGGTGGTGGTTTCAAAACCGCACCACACACATATCCACTCACGAATACGCATGCAATACAAATAGTAAGTGGATAGCTTTTGCATTATACATTAGACTACTATAATTTCTAGCTGATATGTATCCCAGACAATCGAATAAAACTAAAGGAAGAATAAAAAAAAAAACAATTACAGTCGTAACAAATGCTTTTAAAATGAACTTTATAGCAAGTCAATTATTTCTTTCTATGTAATATTTATAAGTGCATTTTGTTGTCTTTAGAAGCAAATAACTTTATACATACTAGAATTATTATCAATGTTGATAGGCCACTCACCAATTTGTTAGATTCTACTCAAAGGTAGTAGTGTTTCTATACAGGGTCTGTACTTTGTAATAGCTACAATTTTGCTAGCTCCTAATGCAGAAAAGATAGAGAAACCTTTAAATAGGAAAAAATGTAGCATAGTAATAAAAATATGTCCTCTGTGGGTAGAATCCCTTTGGCCATCGTGCCAGGCGGCATTGATGATTATTTTTACTACTACATTTTTACGAAATTCAAATGGTAGACCTGGGATTGGCTAACAGAAAAGCCCCTGGTCCAGACATGCTACGAAATGAAGCCATTAAGGCAATTGCGGAAAAAGTACCGGAGCTACCTGTGGGAGTTGCAAATAATTGCATTGTAGATTTCCCAAACTATGAAAAGTGGCTAGACTTGTGCTACTTCGGAAAAAATAAAGCTCCCAGAAGACTCGTCTTCTTACCGGCCAATTTGCCTGATTGACGATTTAGGCAAAATCCTTGAGGGACATCATAGCTGCAAGACTCTAGGGGATTATGGATGAGAGTAGAGGACTGTCACAGTGGACACAGTGGACGCAATCAAGGCCGTTATGGATTTGGCTACTACAGCTAATTCCGGGTCCAACCGGTACTGACACTGGACGTAGCCTAATGGTGACACTGGATGTAGGTAAGGCCTTCAACTGCCGTGACTAGCTATTATTGAGGCGTTAGTGGCACGACGGGTACTAGGCTACTTTCTACGGGTGTAACAGGTAATTATCTACAGGACCGGCAGATTATAGTAGGAGAAGGTGAGAACAGGATGAGATTTGATATGACAGCCGGGTCTGCAGGGTTCCATACTGGGACCACTGAACTTTGTCTATGACAACGTATTAAGACTGAACTTGCCGAGAACAATCCAAGCGTTAGCCTTCGCTGATGACCAGCCATAGTTATTACGAATCGAAATGCCGATCAACTCCTCATAAATGCTTTAATGCTTTCTACGCATTAAAGCATTTATGTGATAAGATACCGAATTGGATTTCAATTAAAAGGTTGTGCCTTGCCGCAAATAAAACAGAAGCAGCTTGGTTATCAACACGAAGGAGCGGAAGGGATTGACTTATCGAAATCGAGGTCAACGGGCATAAAGTACCAGTTATACATGTAATAAAATATCTAGGTATCTTACTTGAAGCTAACTTCAGATGCACCCGAGAAGTAGTGGCGGCGACCTATATATCGAAGGCAGAGGAAGTCGCAATCAACAGACTTATGGCATATATTGGAGGACCAGGCGAAGGGGCAAGAAGGGTCTTATTCTGGGTGGTTTACTAAACAGTGTTATACGCAGCGTGCTTCGACAGTGCTCCTGCTGGAGAGCGTGCTTCGAAGCCCCAAGAAACAAATACCTACTAAGAAGGTCAACTGTGGTGCTCGGAATTATACGCGGATATCGGACGTTATCCACTGATGCAGCGGAGGTTATAGCAGCTCTTGTCCCTGCAGACCTCTTGGTTAATGAACGTAAATCGGCATATGACACAAAGTGCAACGGGAGGGGGGTCCTATGTAACCCCCAACTGAGGCAAGCCTCCTTAGTTGAATGGCAGGGTTGATGTGACAATCTACATCAGGACGCTGGACGCACCGGCTGGTGAAAGATCTAGAAGGCTAGGTCGCAAGGGACCGCAGCGAAACCACATATTGGCTAACGCAGTTCTTGACGGGACATGGGACTTTCAATCTTATCTGTACCGCATTGGTAAACGCTCGAGTAGCGCACGTGACTATTGCATCTCGCAAGAGGACAATGCCGAGCACGTGCGTTTAGTCTACTCCAGAGGGGCCAAGGAAAGAGACAAGTTGCAGTAAGCGCTGACCCACGACATCAACGCTGACCTGCTGATTGGCGAAATGATAGCAGAATGCGAAATTTGGAGACCGGTTTCTAAGTTTGTGTCTTACAGAACAAACAGTGGACACAGACCGATATCAGGCATACAGACATAGGCTCAAACTCGATTGGGACAACACCATTTGACCAAGCACACACGATCGGAACGAAAACTGCGGAAAAACATGTCTTCAGCCAATAAACAAATTTAAAATTGGACAAAAATAATAAATAAAATATTTTGATATTAAAGGAAAAATTCTTTCCAGACGCGATGCACATTATGTGCGGTTCCAGGAGGCTGGTAGTACTGAGGAGTAAAGAGTTTAGTGGGTATTGACTTATACAGACGAGTCTCATACTATCCCATACAATACATGTTTAGGATGTGCGTAAAGAGCATTCCTAAACCTCACGAAACGAAATGTCATATGGCAACATTGGAGGATTTTTGTCAACTTAGAAAGCTCCACGAGGAAATGAAGGTATTTTATTACACCTTTTTAACGCCAGAAGAGAAGGAATTAAACGTGGTGCTACGAGGAGTACCTCAAAGTCTGAAGGTAAAAGATATCGAGAAAGACCTAACAGATAAAGGTCTAACATACAATTGCATAAAAAGGATTGGTACTAAAAAGTACCCGTTGATCTTAGTCAATGCGCCAAAAAGGGACGAAGGTAAATAGCTTTTCCTAGATGTACTCAACATTAGACTAACTGTTGAAACCAAAAGGAAAGCGACAAAAACAAAGCATCTAGGCTCTCAAATATGGCCATGTGCAATATAGACGCACAGCGGCTCAAATATGTTTTAAATATGCTAGAGGTTATGCTTGCTACGATGCCAATATCCTAAAGAATCAACTCCAAAATGGTTTAAGTGCGCTGGAGATCATCCGGGTAACGCAATAAAATGCCGATTCCATCCACAAAATATGAGGAAGTTCAGGCAGGAAGAGAAAGCTATGAAAACTTAAGCAGCAGAAGAAAGGAAAGACGGCGTGAGTTAAGCAGACAAAGTTAAACCTTAGTTGAAAGATGAAATCAGAGAGATTATAAAGGAAATTTTGCCGGAAGTTATGTAAAGACATATTCAAAACAATCAACAAAAGGTTCAATTAGAATACCGATTTACATACCAATTTGGAACGCAAATGGGCTCAAAACCAGAGACCTTATTCTTGAGAGGAATTATTCTTGAGAGAGCATGACATAATGATACTCCTAATGTCAGAAGCACATTTGGAGAATGGGGATTCTTGGCATATCCCTGGATTTAGTATTGCCATGAGAGACCGACTAAGTAGGCCTGGATCCAGTAATCTTATCCAGAAATAGTGTGTGCTTTTCAACTCTTGCATTGGATTCAGTGAACAGTGAGACGGTAGGAACAAACACTGTAATAAACGGACAAGAAATCGGTCTGTTGTATATGTTTAACAAGAGGGAAATACTATATTAGAGGAGGACCTAGTGAGAGTGTTCAGCCATGGAAAGAAATCGTATACGGAGACCATAGCGCGAAGCACGGTGCATGGGGCTGCAGAACAAACAATAATAGTAGTGCTGCTATTACGAAATTTGAAATGTTCCGACACGAAGCCGCGAAGATGTAATAGACTTCTATATAACACACCAGGTGAGCCCAAATTTAAAAACTGCACTATGCGTTAGACTGAGATCGCATGCCGGTAGTAGGAGTGTTAAGGCAATATACAATACCCAAAACAATACCCATATGCAAAAGAATACCCAATCTCAGCTGCGCAAAACTAATTGGCCACAATACATTTCTAAAATGGAGAAAATTAGGACAGATTACTGTATGGAATCTAAAGAGGATATTACCGGTTGAAAGCCTTACGACAGCAATTCAGAATGTCCTATAACAATGGTAAACTGACGTGCCAACAATAAATAGGTGGACCCTGGACGTAGAGGAAAAAAAATTAAATCAATGTTGGAACGCCACACAACGGTGGGCTGGGACTAGAAATTCGATTGCCAAAAATCAATATTGAAGATTACAAAGCGAGGCAAAAGTTCTCATTGAGCATAAAAACAATAAACCTGGAGAAACCTAATCTAAGAGGTCAAGGAACAGAATTGCAACTTTTGGAAATTTATCAAAAGAGTGGGGGGAGGAGAAAACACCAACACTCCTTTAAAAATAGAATGTGGATTGGTCTACACAGACGAACAGAAAGCAGAGGCTCTGGAAAACCACTTAGAGCAAAAATTTACAAACAATGATTCAATAGAAAAGGATCTGGAAATGGTGGTACCTAAAGCAAGCTATGAAGCACATAGACGCCGGCCTAACAAGCACGAATGGTTCAAACCAACTGATGCCCAAACTACAATAAGTAAATTAAACCGTAAAAAAGCCTGCGGATAGGATGGTATTCCAAACAAGGTAATTCAATTACTTCCTGCAATTGTGGTCCTGCTGTTAACATCAATCTTCAACGTCATAGTTCCACTTCATTTTATCCCGGGCAGATGGAAAAGAGCTATTGTGGTTACCATGCGAAAGAAAGACAAGGATTCCAAAAATCCCAAAAATTGAAGGCCCATATCTATCTTATAAGGCATGCCAAAAATCCTAGAAAGAGTAATCAAGGATAAGATGGATATCTGGGCAGGGCGCAAACAACTGATTCTAGAAAATCAGTTTTGACCGTGAACCAAATCAAATTGGCAGCAATCAAACAAGCTGCAATTTTAGACGGATTGATAAGAACAGAAACCAAGAAAAAGATATTTCCAAAAAAGGTAGTATGTGCTTTTCTCGATGTAGAAGTAGAAAAAGCAAACGACCGAGTCTGGCGCAAGGGTTAAATAAAATATTATGGGCTTCTGCCTGGATTTGATAGCCACATTCAAGCCATTCTTAACGGATAGAAAGTTTACAGTGAAAATCAACAATAAACTGTCAGAGTGGAAAACAGCAACAGAAGGGCGTCCACAGGGATCCCCACTGAACCCTATATTATACAACTTATTCACTCACGATTTACCTCAAAAATGAAAAGGAAAGAAAGAGCATGAGCTACTGCAATTCTCAGACGGCATAACAGTATTCGCTAAAGCAGCCGGCGTAGCGGCAAGTAGACTGTAGATTATCTAGCTATCTATCAATTTAGTCACACAAATATCAAAATGAAAGGAAAAGCTACCTATCTGGACTGCACTTTTGAAAGACACCTGACGTATAAACAGCTTATCAAAAGAAGGGTAATAATGTAACCTATCTTACATTATAGTCAAGAACTCTACACGCTGATCCAAAAACATTGGAAAGAGTAACAATAACTCATAACAAACTAGTGAGAAAGTTCTACACACTATCTCACTTGTTTGTTATGAGCCTTGATATTTGAGGAACAGTGATCTAAGAACAGAGTTGAAAGTAAAAAAACCTAATGCAAGGCGCTGAAATGCGGGGATTTGGGTAGATCGCCAGGACCCTAAATCATCCCAATGAGGAAGTGCGAGTTATTAAGGAGTTATTATTAACTTACAACATCGTCCCTTTACGATGTAGTACAGCGCAGGATAATGTATCATTGTTTAAAACTGAAAACAGCAAAAGTGGAAGTAAAATAAATGTATAGTTTGGGTATTGTAAGAGGTATAAAACCAATGTTATCGCCAAAGTTTCGTGTTTTTCTAGAAAGTTAAAGTTTGATCTCTCCGGAGTTTCGATACTTGGGATGACGAGTAATATGAAGCTATGTTTGTGTAATATGTTAATAGTAATTCGGCGCCCTGTCCGTGTGAAGCATATATTCGACGAGACAGAGGTTTGGTGACGCAGTAGCGAGTCTATATAAGCTATAGAACATAATATGCTCAATGGCAATTATAATTATAATTTAACGATAATATTACTTATATTTTATATTGATTTTTTCAAATCATTCCCAAATAAATTGTGTTCTTTTTAAACAAATTTTCTTAAACCAAAAATTTAATAGATTGAATGAATCAAGCGTTACATTGTGGTAGTCCGTGATGAAATAGCAACTGGAAGTTTTTACCACGTATAGTGGTAAATAACGAAGTTAAACTTCCAATTGATATTCCAAAAATTTAAGTTATATGGAAGACAAACATGAGATATTTGTAAAGGTTTCTGAGAAAAATAAGTTGTGGATTATTCTAGTTATTTCGAAAGTGGACTGAGTCAATCTGTCAACAGTTGTCAAAAGTTAGCTGGCTTAATATTGGATAAAAACAATTCTACTTTTTTGTAGAATTGTCATTCGGAATGAATTACAAAAGCTGCATGATTTAAGTGATAATTTCAGTAAATAATAATTCAAAGTATAATTAATGGTTTGCAAATATGTAATTATAATTATTAATATCAAATCAAATTCTGGGTAAAAGAGAAGTGCGAATGAAATTGTAATATATAAGTCTTCTAGTACCATTTCTTCCCTATACAACGTTCCAATACCAAGTGTCGTTGCAAAATAGACCGAAAACAAATCCGGAAGTACGAGCGGACTGTTAATTAAAATGTGCGAGCGGGAAAAGAAAAGATCGAGTATACAGATGGGAGTCACAGTTGGTGCGAATTGAAGTAAAAAATCGGGTCGCGTTTAATTAAGAAATGTTTTAATAGCATATTTCTTCTTTTTTTTGTTTTAGATCGAATTGTGAAAAAATTAATTAATCTATTTAATGATTAAGCTAAACTTATTTCCTAATAAGGATTTAGGATTGAAAATGTTTATTACATAAATGCATGAATATAAAAATATAAATATTCCTTATGTTGTGTAAATTTCAATAACTTTTTCTATTCTCTGAAAAATTTCATAATCATTATACCATTATGCGAAATTTAATGGTTTTCTAAAACATTGATTGACAAATGCATATTGGTTGCTAACTACATTCATTAGAAGCTCGTTTTAACAATAAAATAGACATTTCCGGAAAAGACCAGTTTATATTTTGATTCTCTAGATTAATTACTTTTTTGAATATCGTTGTATTGGCCCCGTAATATCTAATGTATAAAATTGTTGTAGACAGGTGACCAAA
>WYDF02018485.1:0-13304 GCA_009867245.2 Adranes taylori
ATTTTTGGTCACCTGTCTACAACAATTTTATACATTAGATCTTACGGGGCCAATACAACGATATTCAAAAAAGTAATGAATAGTTGATGTTTCGTGGTTAAATATCCACGCTGTTGTTATTTAGTAGAGTAAATTATGAAATTAATATTTCTTATTACTTGTGTTGAAAAAAATTGTTTACCCCGTCCGGGACACGAACCCGGACCAATCTGAGGACCGGCGTGACATCACCAATAGTTCCAGCGTACGGTCTCACGTTATACCCCCTGGCGCTCAAGACCGAGTTTTTCCGGAGGATAGAAAGATTCTGTAGTATTGCGCCATTTGTGACTATTGCTATGGCTACCCATTAGGAGCGTCAGGTATTGGTGTTTCGTTAGAACGTACGTTAGTATTTCGACACATCATTCTTTTCTTTCTTCCATATTTTCTCCTTCTCCACACATCGTTTTCCTTACTAATCTCTCTTAATTCATCCACTACTATTTTCATCCCAGTCATTAATTCTTTATCTATCGATGATAACAATTTAAAAAAAACACATTAATAAACAATCAATGTAATGTTTATTGATAAAATTACAAAAAAAATAAACACACTGAATAAAATTTGAACATAACAAATTAATGGTTATAAAATATATATATATGGAGATAAAAACATAATAAGTACACATTTAAATTATAGTACAGTCTATTTTGCAAACTTATTTTTGGTCTAATTATAATATTAGATGCAATATTTTACAATATTACTACGTATGTAGTTTGTTTTTTCAAAATCTTAAAGGCATTTACTTTGGCACAAAATAAAAATTAAAATTTAATACTAATATAAAAAATGTTGTCTTATTGCTAGACTAATATCAATATAATATACTTTGGCACCTATTAATTTACTTTTTTTCGACTAAACCGTAACTGTTGAGCGCTTTAATGTGATCAATATGTTTTTCAACGGTTGGATACCAGTCCTTGCCGCCGTAATCAAGTTCGGGCAATTCACCACCATAATTCTTTGGCAAATGTGATGGCGGTATAAATTTATGTAAGGATGGCATTTTTGATCCATGGAAATGAATCTAGAAATAATTATTTAGTTAAATGCATAAATAATTTCATGTAAAAATCTAAAATATGTTACGCCCCCTTTTCCTTTCACTTTTTCCTCATCAATATATAAAAAATACAAACTCATTAAATTAAGGAAATACGAAAAATAAAATATTACTCTGTTCTTCAATTTTTGTTTGATAATTGGCTTGAAAATTTGCCATACAATATTGAAGATGAACGGCTGTTTAACCATGTGCACTTCTTTCAGTCTCAATGGCATCGCATCCTGAATAAAGCCCAACAGTTTTAAGCTGAAAGCTGGTGTTAATTGAGCAACCTAAAAAACATTATTGTATATTAGACATTAATATTTATTTCCATTGAAACATTTTTTTTTATTTTGTTTGCAAGTTAACTCGTATTCCATTGTTCGTATTCAATTTGCTTTGTTTTATTCGTTATTAATGAATCTAAAGTCAATTCAATACCTTACAAATTATTATAAACTAAAAGGTAAACAAACTAAAATTAAATTTCAATTTGATGATTTTGCAAGATTACCAGACGGATGGACGTTTAATAAAATATAACATAGTAATTTCGAATACTCACATCTAGGTGCACTGTTGTTTTCATTTTATTGACAACACATCTATATATATATATATATATATACTGGTTCTATTATGATTTAATATCAGTTTAAAACATTTTAGTTTAAACATTTCTATCTTTCTTATTACTATGTGAATTATTTGTTTTAAACTTCTAACATATTTGTTATCTTTTTCTATTATTAATTCTGTATATTATTTTTAGGACTAAACGAGTTAATTTTTAGCGTTATTACTAAGTAGCTCGCGTTTTATTTGGACCTGATCTTAATTTCTGCAGCTCCAAATGTTTACGCATGTTGTATTTTTATCAAGTCATCTTAGAAACAAAGTAAGATGTAAATAAATCAGAATTTGTCATCGTTTCGTAATAATTACATCCATATTTAAATTTAAGAAATCTTTAATTTTTCAAAGCTGAATATATCTAACATTAGTTTTTGGTCAATTCGAACTGGATTAGAAATCAGTTTCGACTCAAATATCGAAGTAAATCAAGAATTGTACTGAACACGTAAAGTGAACCAGACAGTTCAATATTGCCAAATACTTCAAATACGAGGATTCTTCGGTAACTACAGCGAACAGCGTCCGCTTCAATACGTTTTGTGGACATTTGATGACAACGCTGAACCCGACGCTTATCAGTTAAATACTGTAACATATGACATGAGCTACCCTCGATTTTAAACTAATTAGTACTACTGATACCGTCACTATAGTTGACACAGGCACCATAAGCCTCAATTGAGGCATCAGAAAAACCATAAATTTCTATGAAAAGAGGAACATCTTGATAATTTTGAGGCAAAGGAGATTCCATTCTTTGTGAATTGATAGAAGCACGGATTCATCCCACGATAGTTTTCTTGCCAGAGTCGTTGTAATAAATTTCAGCTCTAACTATACATGTCGCAAGTCGACCCAAAGGATCGAAAATGCGAGCAGTAGTAGAGAGACTGGATCGTTTAGACACTGTCTTTGGCAATGCTTCAGTTATAACGTGATAAAACATATGATCAGTGCTAGACGACCATCATATTCCTAAAGTTTTGGAATTGTCATCATGACAAATTTTGAGATCAGAAGTAATCCATCGGAAGCAATACTATGCAAGATGCTGAATTCATTTGTCCTCCATTTTCTGAGAATGAAACAACTCTGTTACAAGATTTCTTCATGGTTTTTACATAACAGGATGGCTTCCATCCAAATTGTTGTAGTCAGAAACAAGATCGTCCATGTAGAAATCCTTTTCGATAACTTCCGCAGCTTCTAACAATTAGTGTTTATTTTCAAATGCAAGCTGCTGACGGTATCACGTTGCCAAAAATGACGCACTTGTCATGTCATATACTACGATATTTAGCTGGTAAGTGTCGGGTTCAGCATTGTCATCAAATGTCCAGAAAATGTATTGAAGTGAACGTTGTTCAGGATGAATGAGAACCTGGTGATACATTTGTCCAATATCCTCAGGCACGGCATATTTATATTGTCCGAATCGGAGTAGTATTGAAAACAAGTCGCTTTGAATTGTGGGTCCCTCCAGTTGAATGTCATTTAAAGAAATGCCTCAAGTACACGCAGCAGAAGAATTAAATACAACTCTTAACTTTGTAGTTAAGCTTTCGTTTTTGAGAACATCATGATGTGGATGATAAAATTTGGCTGTTTCAGATTTCGGCAGAAGTTTCATATCATTGTACGAAAGATATTGTTGCATGAATTCAGTGTATTTGTGTTTAAAGTGCTGATCATGACTTAATCTACGACGAAGAGAATAAAACCGTTTAAGTGCTTGCGGTTCAGAGTCGCTTAATTCAACCTTGAAAGGCATTGACACCACAAATCTGCCACACAATTGTCTGGTTCTGTGGATTACAAAATGTTTTTCACAGGATCTGGAACTCATCTTTCGCGAGTGAGTTTAGGAGATGTCACTTCTTCAATCTTGTAAGTATACGATACACTTTGGAAATTTTTAGAAAATCTCGTATATGTGCTCGACAATGAATTTTCTCCAGCGACTGAACCTGCAACAATCCAAGAAGCACTTAGCTCCTAGTAGTAAGTCTATTTGGGCTGGAATACAGAAGTTAGGATCGGCTAGTTTAATATGATTGGGAACAGTTAAATTAGAAATGTCTAATCTTCTGGTCGGAATAGCTTTACAAATTTCTTGAAGCACGAGACATGACATATTTGGTGAAAAATTGGTTCTAGTTGCATTTTTAGAGTGAGAAGATTTGCAACTCTTGTTGAAGTGTCCAGATCGCAAACAATTCGTTCACAGTTTCAAAGAACGGGCACGATCCAATCTAGCAGTTACATCAAGCTTGGAGAAAGTGTCACACTTAAAAGTATTGAACAGAACCCTTACATATAAGGCAAGTTATTGGTTCCGACGAATTTGAATTATATCTCCCAATCGTTCACTATTTGTATATTTCTATTGAAAATTTCAATAATAAAGTTTTACTTGTTTCATAGTAAGACCATCAAAGTCCATTATGACGACAACACCTCTGATTTGAGTCTCTGGTTCCAAAATCGCCGCTTCATGAATGAGGTAGAATATACGGAAAAGTTGATCAGAATCCACAGCCGATGTGTTCCATGATCCTATTAACACATATTACTTAATAGTTTAGTTTTATTTACAAAAGTAAAAATATGGGTTGGCGCATAATTACTGCAATTTTTGTTTTTTAATTGGCGTTTATTAAATTTTTTTCATAAAAATGATGCCCTCTTTTTAGTTAGGAAAATGCGGATCGAAATCGTCAGATAAAAAGCTATTTGAGTTTATAAAAGACAAAGATGGCCGGGAAGTAATCACCCAGAACGAGTCGACATCATTGCCGACGAGAATCGACAGAAGAGACATCTGCCTTAAGATCTCTAAGGAAAAAGAAAACAAATGTTAAGTATGTGTTATCGTCGGACCTATGAAGCTCGCCGCTGCGGGCTATCATGATGGAAAATGCAACCAGAGAAAATTCAATATAAGAAAACTGCAGAACACGGACACTAGACAAGAATTTGTACTGCAGTCGAAGAATTACAGTCAGTTGGAGTGGCTGGATGAAAGGGAAGAAGATGCCCTAACCTAACACAAGTAGAGACAGGGTGCAAGAAAATCAAGGAAACATTCCTGAATGCTAGTAAGAAAGTGTTGGGCTTCCAGAATAACAGAAGAAAGCCATGGATATCTGACCACACATGGCAGAAGATTGAAGAACGAAGAGAGACGAAGCACCTCATAAATCAATGCAGAGATGACGAGGTGACACAGAGCTTCAGGGAACGCTATAGTGAATTCTATCGGTAAGTAAAAAGATCCGCAAGTGCCAATAGAAGGAAACAGGTGAACCAGCTTGCAGAAAGGGTTCAGTAGGCAGCAAAAAGGGGTAACTTGAAAGAGTTATATTGCATTACGAACAAACTGTCTAGACCAACAGGTAATGCCTAAAGTTCAAATCAACACTCACCCTCCCAGTAGGAGTGAAATCATCAAAGCTCTGAAGAGCTGTAAAACTGGAAAAGCACATGGGGTAGACAATTTGGTGACAGAGGTGCTCAAGGCAGACGATGAGACAACAACCAATATGCGTCTGCCACTATTCCAAGAAATTTGGGTTACAGACAACATCCCAGAAGATTGGAAGAAGGGAATCCTTATTAAACCACCCAAAAAAGGAGACTTAACGGATTTCAACAATTGGACCAGATTAACACCTTGAGGATCACCATCGAGCAATCCATGGAGTACCGGTCTCCACTATAGTTGGCGTGAAGACCGAAAAGGCTTTTCACATTATCCAGCGGGAAGCCATATGGAAAACAATTTAGAACAATGGGGTCACGCAGAACTATGCGGGTTGTAATTTCTGCTGACATTGGACCAGGTCATGAAGAATGTAACCGAGCATAAGAGGAGAGGAATACAATGGATTTTAACCGAGCGCCTGGAAGATCTAGATTTCGCGGATGATATCTTCCTTCTGACACTTTCAAGAATATGAACGAGAAGCTCAAGGACCTGGAAGCAAAGACTCAGGGTCAACACGGTCAGTGTGAACAACAAAAACAAGAGGGCATTGGCCTTGGAAGAAGAGATTGAACAAGTGGAAAGCTTTTACTACCTAGGCAGCATCGTGTCAGATAACGAAGTCGCGACAGAGAACGTTGAAAACAGAATAAAGGAGGTCTTCGCCCAGTTGCTATAAGATTTGGAAGGTGACAATGGAGATCACACGAATAGTCCAAACATTAATGAATAAATGTTTGAGAACTATACCAGGAGTACGCTGGCCAAATATTATTTCTAATGAAGCACTCTGGCAGCGCACCCAACAGCGGAAGGTTGGGATCACCATAAAGGAGCGGAAATGGAGATGGATTTGAGAAGCCACATTTGAGAAGTGGTCTACAACACATTCCAAAGCAGGCCCTGAACTGTAACCCTCAAGCAGAGGGCGAATAGGAAGACCGAAGTACGTGAATAGGAAGACGCAAGAAAGGAAAGGAAAGCTGGAATGAAACAATAGAGCAAGCATGCGAACAGGATGGAGAAGAAAACCTATTGCGGTTTCTAAATAGACTAACAAAGCAACAAGAAGACAACATTCCAATGAGGTATAACAATGTACAGTTGGTCCTTGAAGACAAAGAAAGAATGGAGAACTTAGCCAACTATTTTGAAAATCAATTCTCTAATTCTCTAACAACGAGGCTACTCTTCCACTCATAGATTAGGCGATTGAGCGATCACTATGACAACTTTTCCATAGTTGTATATTATGCTTTATCACTTCGAGAAGAGAATGCAGTACAGTCATTTCTTGATCTCAACAAACTTTTTGGTGAAGGAACAATCAGCAAAAGCAATCAAGAAGTTTAAATCATGCTTTACAAACCTCACAGATGAAGAAGGCAGAAATCAACCATCAAATTTTAATCGACCAAGCACTTTTGGTAGCCGTGAAAGAGGAGAAAAACCTGTCAACGAAATGTTGGCCGAAGACTTCAATGTGAACAATTCGACCATCGTTCCTCGTCTCAAAAAGCTCGTAAAAGTATGGAAATTGGCTGGATAGGTTCCCCATAAGCTTTCAGTAAACAACAAGTCCGATAGTATCTAAATTTTCACCGATTTGCTGTAGCAAAACCAGCAAACTCCGTTCCTATGGAATCTCCTCAGTGAGGATGAATCAGGGTTTCTCTTGAAGAAGGTAGGTTTGCATTTCATCCAAAGGAATACCGAAAAGTGTTCACTGTAAGAAACTAATGTGGTGTTTTTGGTGAGACAGAAGCGGAATCATCCACTGAGAAATCATCTCAAACGGAATTTGTTAAATTTGTTATTGATGGAATAACCACGATGAGCGTCAACTGTGGCAGATTCCGGACAAATATGGCAATTTAATATCAACAGCGACGTCTATCTGGATCAACTTAACCGCATTCACATTACAATCTAGACGAAAAGACCACGCAAAATGAACCATATCATCTCCCACTATGATAATGCGAATCTACGTGTTAATCATAGTGTCGTCAAATCTATCACCAATAATGGCTGGTAACTGCTTTCTCATCCGTCATATTCTTTCACAAAAGCATCTACGGACTATGACATCAATCGATTGCTGAAAAATTGGCTCACGAACAAAGTTTACGACGACTTGCATGTTTTGGTGGGAGCAATCAAGGATTGGATTGTCTTTAAGAGCAGTAACTTCTTTGCCAGTGAAATCGAACGCCTGTCAAGCAAATGGGAAGCAGTAAGTGTTAAATGTTGTTATTTTTGTTTTTGTTGAACAACTTTTTTATCCGCAATAATTATGCACTGACCCAAAATTTGGATGTAAATTTGCTTTTTAGCTTGCTAGAATATCCTGTATCAGAATGTAGGAGATATTTCAGGATACGATTCCTAATCCATCTACGCTCATCATAAATTCATAAATACCAGTAAGGACTTTTGTTTTCAGATTAAAGTGATTAAAGTGTCAAATGGGTACATATAGGATGATCCACCAAAATTGAAATCAAATAGTGCAATTCAAAATCAATATACAAATCCCTTTGAAGTGCAAGAGAATATGTTGATCACAATTTTGCAAGTTTTGTTTTCAAAATTAAAGTAATAAAGTTTCTGCGCTCTTAGTGCCAAAAACACTAATATTAATTATTGCTAAATTCATATTAGTGCAGTTTCATCTGAATAAGTTGTAACATGCTTCATCCTAGACTTCTAAATCAATTTGATGGTAGATAGTGCATTAGCCACGCTTGATATGCAAAATGCTTTTAGTTCAGCATCGTGGCGACATATTTTGGAAGCATGTGAAGTATAAAGGTACTCCAAAATACCAACAAGCAATAATCTCTAAATACATACAGGACAGATCAATAACGTATGCGACAGGAGGCGAAACGAAAAATTTGTCAATAACTTGGGGTGTCCCCAAAGGTTTCGTATTGGGTCCTACTCTATGGAATTTGATGTGTGGTGGGTTACTTAGAGCAAAGTAAGCAAATGGCATACGGATAATTGCTTTTGTTGACTACATACTGTTGTTAAAGGCTCACGACACTAATACCCATAGTAGGAAATTCAAAGAAACAGTCACAACATTTACAAAGTAGCTAAAATGAGCTAAGCTAGAATTATCCTCAAGTAAGACAATAATGCTCACGGGGAGGAGAAAAGTCCATGAAGCATTTCATGAAAAATGGTTGTGTAGTACGAGAAATTCAATGATTTCATGGGCTGCGCCAATTTGGACAAAAGCAACGGAAAACAGAATATCATAAAACTATTAAATTAAGCTCAAGGGATTGGATTGAAAGCAATGATTACAGAACACGCACAGGAACTTTTCCTACTTAGCAAAGCATAAGTAGGAAGAAAAGTTATTTCCTTTCCAAAAATGTGAAAAATGTGTGAAGGGATCAAATATTAACAAGAGCGCAAGCTGAATGGGGCCAGGCAGAAAATGGTCCCTGGACAAGGAAATTGATTCCACAAATACAGCCATGAGTCCAAAATATAGTTGTGTAGACTACTGTGTGACTCAAATTTTAACGGGTTACGAGTGCTTCCCAACTTACTTGTGCCGAATAGGTAAGCTCCCAAATGGAGCACGTGAGCATGTGACGCAAATTCAGAGGATGCAGAATATACGCTCTTTGTGTCCGCGGCATGAGTAGAGCTCAAAGTAGAGGTGAATAGCATTGTGAGAAAAACACTCTTAGCGTCTACTGTTATATCCACAAAGCTGAGCAGAACAGATGAATGGGACTCCATAGTACGAACGTAAAGTAATACGTAAGATAGAGGAAGCCAAGGGCAGTAGGAGATGTTGATAAGCATTGCTATACGAACGATGTTAAAAAAGGCTATGCGCTTGATGTAAAAATAGTGGCAGCAACATCCCTCCATATTGTGCATCCCTCCGCAGTGTGACAACTTTGTGCTTACAAGTATATATTTATTCAAAATTGATTACGTTGGTAGAGCCCGAAGGAAAGGGTTTTGTGGATAGTGCTCTTTATCTGATGCAAGTCTCACAAATCCCCTTATGAAACACATGCTAAATAAACTAACATGTTGGAGTATTTTTTATTGCAGTAAAAACTCCAAAAAAGAAGTAAATATAATACTTACCTCCACAATTTACCAATAACACTCTACGACCAAGATGATCACGATTTGTCATTACATTGACAACATTGTGTTGAGTGAAAGCTGTCTTTTCATTCTCGGGCAATAGATCTTTGAGTAGTGACTCATAGGTTTTCTTGAAATTGGCTATTCTTTTCATCTAAACAATTATTAAAAACTTTTAGTTATTTTCAAGAAATATAATCTTGCTTCAATGGCAATTCAGTGTTGTGACCTTAACCGGTTTAGTAATCTAGCAATTGGTTCATTGTCCGTTTTATCAGAATTGAAAATTCGCAAAAGTATATTGATTTTTTCAATAAAATAATAAAACATAAAATGATTTTTGTATTATAAAATATATTTATTAAAAACGATATTTAAAAAAATATATTTTTAAATACAATAAATAAAATATGAATCTATTATTATTATGTTCGCTGATTTTTATTTATTTATTTTTACTTTGATATCATATTGCTTAAAAATTATTTAATATTTACATTATTATTTGTATTTTTGTTAATAGTTGACTTTTATTCATATATTTTATTATATCCTACGTATGGTATCGACTATACTTATCAGCGGCTCTCACTATAGTTTATAATTTAACACCACCAAAAAAAATATATTAACAAATATATCGTGTTGTCTCGTGATAGTTTATATCCATTTTTTCTATTTTGAAAATTATATATTTTAAAAATTTTTACATTTAAATACATTATGTTTAAAAAAATAAATATTTTTTTAAATTTATATTTGAAAAAAGATACTTTGTATATTTTATAAACTTTATATTGTCAAATTTTTTACTCGCAAGAATAATCATTGCCAACTTGCAAGAAAAAGATAACACCAAGAAAATTATATATCAAAAAAATTTGTATTTTACATGTCTCAAAATCTTTAATCAAAAATTTCAATAAAATTAACATCTTTAAAAAATTATATTTAGCTAATCGCCAACTCGCCAAAAAAAGGAATACCATCGCCAACTTGTCAGAAAATATATTTTTCCAAGAATTTTATATTATTTATTTTTTCTATTTGAAATTATATATATATATATATCAAATTTACAGTTCAAACATTATGTTTTAAAAAATAAATGCTTTTAAAAAATTTATATTTGTAAAAATTTATACTATAAAATTTTTGTATTTAAAAAAGTCTGACGATATGTCAAAACATTTTGTTTTAAAATTAAATTAATTAAACCCATTGCCAACTTGTCAAAAATATATAATGACACGAATTTTATATAATCCATTTTTTATTTGGAAAATTATGTATTTAAAAAAAATTATATTTAATATTTTTATACGTCAATCAAAAAATGTTTTAATAAAATTAACATTTTTGGAAAATTTACATTAAAAAAAGAAAAATATATATGTTAAAAAAAATTTTATTGTGAAATTTATAAATAAAATTTGACGCAATATGTCTAAAAACATTTTATTATGAAATCAGATTAGCTAATCGCCAACTCGTCAGAAAAGAAATACCATCGCTAATTTCCCAAAAAATATTTAATAACAAGAATTTTATGTTATTCATTTTTTTGAAAATTATGTAGTAGTTTAAAAATATTTTGAAAAAATTTACATTTAAAAAAGATTTATATTTTTATAAATTTTATATTTTATAAACTATATTGTAAAATTTTTGTATAAAAAAATGTTAAAAATACAAAAATTGGAAAATTCGCAAAAATTAAGGTTATGAAATACAGAAATATGGTTGTGGCTTTGGCTTAAAATATCTCTGGCTTAGGTTTGGCTTAAAATATCTCGAAAAGTACTGCATCGATTCCTTTCCAAATTTACACATTTATTTTAAATATCTGAAGCTAGTGATTGAACAAAGGATTTTCTTTTCGATGCATAGTTGTTTTTCTTGGATTAAGACGAGCGATATTTCATCGAAAATCGAAACTAAACATAGTTTAATATATTAAATAAATCTTTTTGCATTTTTAATCTTAGATGATCCAAATCCGAGCAGCAGTGGTCACCGCAAAAACAAGTTTTTAAAAAGGGTCTTCAGGAGAATGGCCATATTATTTTTAATTTTTAGTTTATTTATTTTTAATTATCTTATATTTATTGAGATATATTTTATTACAAAGACGGACCCAATTTTAAGCAAATCTTATAGAAAAATCTTAAAAATCCCTTAAATTACAGCTAGTTTTACATAATTAGAGTAATACTTTCCAGCAATATTATATTGTATCCAGGATTGGAAGAAAATGAGTTATTTTTGTTTAGGATATTTTATTGTTTTAATTTTATTGTATTTCATTGAAAATTACTTTGAATTTTGTAACTTCCTATCCATTAATAAATATGTTTATTACATTAATTTGTTTGTTGTAAAATAAAAGCCTATGAAAATTGTTTATATATTATATCAATTAAATTTATATTTAATACATAAGAATGTTTTATCATTCATAAGTACTCTCTTGAATAATTATCAATCCCATACCAATAATTAATTAATTAAAATTAGTATCAGTTTATAAAATTTTAATTATATATTTTTTTGTAATACAATTAAACAATTTTGGAAATGTAATACATTATATAATTACGTTATCAATGAGAGTTTTTTTTAAATAAAACTTTATATTTAAATTAGTTTTGATTAAATTTAGACAATGTTTTAATTTACTTGATAAGAAATGTATTTTTAATTATTTGATAAGATAATTCTATTTTATAAAATATTATTGATTGGATCATATTATTAATAGTAGCAATTTATTATAAGATAAATTGTAATGTATTGTATTATACATCTAATCATTTAATCAAAGTCGTTTTTTTTTCGTTGATATTCATTAAATATAATTGTGCTGTTTTATTTGTCTTATTTTTTGTTTTAACAATTTATAGTTGGAGATTTAATTAATGTTAGAGATTTATGTTTATTATATTTGGACTAACTGAAATAAACTACAATCGATTTATAAGTAGAAAGAGGTAGCTGCTAGAATTTATCAAATAAATTACCTAAGAAATTCTGTGTAGGACAGCGACAAAAAAATGTATTTTCTGAGGTTTTTATCTAGATTCCTTAGAACACTTTTTTTGGTACATACAACATCGAGGAAAATGTTTTCTTTTTGAAATATTTCTCAAAATACTTCAGAATGTCCAATAAGAATCTCACCCCGAATACTCACTCTCCTGGCGCTACAGTCCGCATCTCCTCCAGCTCCGAATCCCCAGCGTCTGCATATTCTCTCTGACGTCATCAATCCACTTCTTCCTTGGCCTGTCTGGCTTCCTTCTGCCCTCTGATTGTTGATCGAGTGTCTTCTTGGGGATTCTATCTCCATCCATTCTTATAACATGACCCAGGTATCGCAACCGTTTCTCCATCACCTCGTCTCTTCTTCAAATCGCTATGACGATCTTTTGCAGCAGATTTCTTTCCCACACCCGGAGCAGATTTTTATTACGTTCAGTGAGCGTCCAAGTTTCACATCCATAGAGCCCCACTGATCGAATTATGATGCGGTACACGATGGCTTGAGTTTTATAGAGAGGATTGAGGATTCAATAGCTTATTAAAAGCATAGAAGCATCTGTTCCCTGCGGCAATTCGTGCTTTTATCTTTGTACTGATCTCGTTGATCTCAGTCACCTCACCAGGGCCCCTAAGTACTTGAACTCTCTCATTCCTTCCTTCTTCGCATTCTAAGTGACTCACCGCGTAGAACATTTCCGCTTCTCTCGTGCCGACCATGTATTTTCTCTTTTCATTATTAATTCTTAACCCTATTCGCTCATATGGTGCCTTCACTCCCACCTTCACTCACATGCTGCAGCGCCTCTGTCAATGCTCTCTAGCTTCTAGCAAGAAGCATAAGATCATCTACGGAGACCATGTATTGAAGGGCCGTTTGCAATAAACGATTTAAAAAGTTTGGATTTTCTTATC
>WYDF02018496.1:0-13303 GCA_009867245.2 Adranes taylori
CATATCGATAATTTCCTCATCCGTAATCTTCATCTGGATATCTTCATTGCACCAACCACGAATGTCTTCGCTATTGATTTGATTTTTAACAGATAGCTCATTGGTCAATTGAACTAATTCGCTCACATTCTCTTGTTGTGATACTTTTTGAGGGGGTCCATTTAAGCCAAATAAAATTTTCCATGACTTTTGAATGGTGGTAGTGTTCACCTCGTCCCATCCTGAAGCAATCCAGTATGCTACATCTTTTTATGTGACTTGCTTTAAGGCTTCCTTAATAGTAAATCCTTCGTCTAATTTTACAATCAACATCTGAAGAAGCGTCGCCGGTCATTTCTCTTCATCGTTTCTAGAACCCCATTGGTCTAGGGGTTGTATAAGCGATGTCCGTTTTGCACAGTTTTTTGGCGTCTGGGTGAGATGACTCATTGTCCAATAATAAAATAGCTTCCCTGGGGAGCTAAGTTTTTTCAAAAATATTACCGATTTTGCTGCTTAGGTTTTTGGAGGTACCTTTCGAAAGTTAAAACCAGTGTCGTCTGAGTTGAAAATTAGATTTGAGGTCAATCCTTCCTTGAAAACGATTTATTTGCCTTATGCCATATTTTATTTTATATTGCCTTTATTTGACTTATGTCACCTGCCTTCTGCCATATTTCTTCTTCCACCTGTCCAGCCATCCATCGCTTGTAGTTAATGTTTCCTCACCGGCTTTAAAGTTTTTGTTGAACTCAAACGCCTTAGTTTGAAGCATTGGCCCACTCACAGAACTGCACATCCCTCGAAGCTGTGAAAACCACAGAAATAGCGCTTCAGGCGTCTGCTTGTAGTCGTCCTTCTTCAAAATCTTTCGACTGAAACCACTATCTCGACTCACACTTTTGTTTAGAAAGTTTTCAATTTCTTTCCGGTTACGTCTCAAATCCCCAACAATCACTTCCTCAACTTCCAAATCGGTAGCCACTGTTTTAATAGACTCGCCATTGTCCAACTGTTTTATTGCATTAAATTTCGTTTCAAGAGAATCTACAACTCTCTCCCGTTTCTCGCTCAAATCGAAACACAGAAATCAATAAACGCACAAAAGACAACACAATAACACAACCACGTTTAACACGAACGCGGAGCTAACTGAATTGACAGTGGCAATGCGAGGAGTTACGAGTGACCCAAAGTACAGCATCTAAGACTTGACCCCCAGAGATTCGGTTGACCGGGACTCGGTTAATCGTGAGTCTATTGTACTATTTTATTTTTCAGTAATACTTTTTATATTTTTTGATGACGCTATTTATTGTTTTTAAAACGATACCCAATGTTAGGGTTTTAACTTTATGGTTTAATGCATATAGATTACTACATCTTGAGTAGACTCGTTATGAAATAGATAAACTGGAACTCATATCTTATTATGAGCGGATCTACGTTAAAATTTTGGGAGTGGCTTATTCTAATTTCTGCTTTACTGTAGTGACATTTAGATTAGTGTAACAAGGAAAGTTGGCCTCGTTCTAATTTAGTTCTATGGTAGATAGTTTTGTACGCTTAATACTTGTTAGTCATTTAAATAATTCAGTCTGGCTAGGTTTTGTGAATGTTGCTGTTACCTAAGCATTCAGGGAATAGAATATAATTTAAAAACACAGCAGACAGCTCTCACTGGAAAAAAACTGTCGGTAATAAGAAATTTTAAGTTATAGGGTGAATACTCGTCAGTCAACGTTTATTCCAAATTAAATCATGAATCAATTAAATTGTTAAATAATTGATTCATTTCAATTGTTAAATAATTGATTCATTGGAAGTTAGGTATGGTACATAGTTGATCGTAATTAAATAATACTTTTAAGTTTGAATTCTTTGAATATTATGTTATTCCATTGATAAAGCAACAAGTTTATTTTTTGAGATAAATTAAAATAAATTGAAATGAATTAATAAGGGAGCGGTGTGTAGTTCTAAAATAAGTTTGTGATTGTAAGAACGACAAAACCTATTAGTAGAGTGATTTTATAAATAATTGGGGAATTTATTTGACAAAACTTGCGCCATGTTTATTAATCTCTTTGCACGTAGTAATTGAACACAAATTTTATTTTAATGAGGCGTTATTTATTTCGGATGCACGAATAATTATATTTATTTGCATGTAACATTAACCAAATCATTATCAATACAGTTGAATTTAAGCATCTGTTTTATTCAAACAGTTTTGACTAAGAAAGGCGATTGGTAGGTGTTAGGGCTGTGCGGATCTGTTTATAGTTTTATTATAATTTTGGGCGACTGAGTCAGATACTGGCAACCTTAACAATTACTAAGTCTTATGTTTTATTATAAACAGTGTAGGGAAACTGCAGATTATAACGTCATTTCGTAGTAAGCAAATTTTAGTGAGTATTAAAGTGAATAGCATTTTGTCTCATTGTACGACAAAATCTTGTAGTATCGGAGAGAATCGCTGCTTACTCCATTAAAAGGATTCTCTCTTGTCAGTCACGTTTGAAGCAAAATCATCTCCCGAAATACAACGTGACAATAAAATAGAAAAGAATTTTATTTATGTAAATACACACGTTAAAAAAGTGTTTACAACGTCAAAAGAGAAATACTAAAATATGCATAAATATACAAGAATAACACATACACATATGACATGAAAATATAAAGCCTGACTTGCAAAGAGATACACAAAAATTATTGCTACAGCATAAGCACCAGTAGTGTGGTCAATAGACATATATGCAGACATAAAAGAAGATGAAAAACATTAAAAGACATGTACTACAACAAAAACAATGGGCATGAATGAGCCAAAGACTTATACACAACAACAAAAAATAATGTGGCACCTGCTAATGGGGAGCCGTAGCGACTTGTTACAGGTGGCGCAAACAAATACACGTTGTAACCGCTCTGTTATTCCTTCCGCCCTCAGTGGCTTACTGACTGCACATATAGCTGCGAATCTTGATAAGACAAGTCCTCAAATTAATCTTTAGAATACCAAAAAAAATGAACAAATTCTTCGGAAGGTTTTGGACTAAAATATTGTTGGTTTTTTTTTACAATAAAATTTGTTTCACAATATCGTTGACATTTCGTTCCCTGTATTTGGGATTCTCTTCAGGACTTTATTTTAGTAACTTTAATATATAAAGAAAACTTATAATTTTTTACTATAACTAATCTGGTATATAGTTGTTGCATGTTCATTATGACGTCATGGATCCAACATATTGTACTGAGATGAGACACTCTTCGAAATACGCCTGTCCTCACGTTCGCGGTTTTACGATAATAGTCGTTCTCATTCGCGTAGAGTTGGAAATAACACTTGCGTGTGACTCATCACGTGCGTGTTTATTTTTCAGATAGAAAATTGATGTTAATGATTTCCTATCATTTAGACATTATTCCTTTTGATTATTTAAAATCTCTTCAGTATAATCCAAAGAATTGAATACGTCTAACATTTTTGTCGGTACAATATTACTACGTAATTTTGAGGCTAAGTGATCACAGTGTTCATTCCATCTAAGTTTATTCTCAACACAACGCCAATAAACCTAACTTACAATGCATGAGCAACATGAGGCAGTCATTTCAATGATAAATTCAAATATTGTGTTTTATCCTGATTCAGCGATAAATGTTGCTTAGCAAAACCACTAAGTTGTTAGAACTTGAGTATAGTTTCCCTTGTTATCCACCGCTGTACAAAAAAAAGTCTAGTCATCAGCATATAAGATTTTATGGGCTTCTGTCATTGAAAATATGCCATTTATGTAAATGATAAAAAGAGTAGTCACCAACATTGAACCCAAATTGATCATGTAGAGACAGTAGTGACATTTAAGAGTTCTATCTATAAGGACAGTATGGTTTTTCAATACAACAAAGTAAGAGTTTAAAATTCTGTAATAATTTAATATTAATGTAATAATAATGTAATAATTTAAATTAATCTAAAAGCGTAAATATCTATTTCACCCGACTCGACCCAATTTCTATACCCAGTACTTGTATTTAGTACTTGACTAGTAACTTACATTTTTTTAAATTAATTATATTTTGGCAGCATTTGATATATTATATCATTTTTAGGAAACGCTTACGTAAATCATCATCCGGGTCAGGTACTGGTTCGACAGAATGTCCACCCGACGAACATCCACTATCAATATCTACTCAAACACCATTGGGTGCCAGCGGAAACAATCAACTCGCTCCAATCTCTCTCGATGCACCATTAACAACTTCTGCAACATCTTTGTGTGCGACGCCAGATATAAAACCAGATCCAGGTGGTCCATCTCTAATCGCGACTAGTGTTGCAAGCGGAAGTGGTATATCACCTACGATAGCTATTGATCCAAGCGCTTCTTCTAGCGGAACTACATTGGTGGGTCATTCGTCGACAGCAACAATCGCTGGGACACATTCAACAACGGCTCTCCAACGAATCACTTCGTCGACGAAGTTAACGAGTATTGGAGGATGTTTATCGAGTACTGGTAGTACTAGTGGTGGTATTGTTACCGCTGGCGGTGATGTTAAATTGTTGGGAGTTGGAGATGGATTAGGAGGTGGTGATCAATCGCCCAATTCGCCGCAACGTATCACTTTAGTGAGTTTAAATACTTTTTTATTGTCGTATAAATGTATTCGCTCTTTTAATACATTTGACAAGTATTATCCAATAAATTTATGTTACTCCTTCCTATAGGTTTTTAAAGTTTACACAATTTGTTCTGATAGTAAATCTTTTAGTAACGCTCGCAATTTGTATTGCATTTTTTTTTGTCTTTATAGATATTCAAAAGAAATTTCTATAGTTGATGCAAGAATTAACCGGAGAAATGATCTCTGGCTTGTCAGAACTTCGAGGTTGTTCACTTTTTTGCTATAAGAAATATCTGCTTATTATTCACGTATTATGTGTTGTGTCTAGTGAGAATAATGTCATACCATCTCTGTGTTTTTTTAAGAGGAAGTTGACGTAAAGTGGATTCATTTAAAAATTTTGAAAAATATAATGAAGCATGCACAAAATATATTAAGAATGGGGATCCATTGTAATAGGATATTTTTGTTTTTATATATCTTTATGTCTGATGGACTCTATTATTTTTTTCTATGACATATATTGCAATTTATTTATTTTCACTAATAGCGCTGATTTATCTAAATACGGCCCCTTATAATATTAAGTATATCTTAAATGTGGGGAATAGGAATGCAATAAAACATTAATTTTGAGGCGACAAGCATTAATTATATATCAGAAAACAAATGGTTTGTCTTTGATTTGCTTGTTTAAACTACTCAATCGAATTATACGAATCATGATGAAAAGATGTATTTGGATATCTTGCTAAAATCAAAAGCATTACATCGCAATTTCGATACCAGCAAGCAAAAACGAGGTAATCGTTCTGCGAAATATGTAAATATTGTTAAACTACTTTTGAATAAACCTCAATCGCTGGTGAGAAATTACAATTTTGCAAATGACTACATTATAAACGATGATGTTGCTGTTAATAATGATCTAACACTAAATCTAACACTGATATAGTTGAAAACATTAACGCTATAAGCGACGAAACTGAATAATCAAAGTCTAATTTTTAATAATGATGATTTGGATACTAAATCTAACACTGATCTATCTGAAAACATGGACTCTATAAGCGACGATGAAAGAGAATCATCAAAGTCTGAGTTTAAATTTGATGATGATGCTTATGGAACTGAAAGCAACGATGATGATGACGCTACAAGCGACTATGAAGGGCCATTCAGCAGTACTCTTCAGCAGTAACCGAAGTTACACCAGGTACAATTTTGAAGAGTGTTGTAGAATTAAAAAAAAAAAAACGTTGATATGAATGATGGTGATAGAATTGTGGATCTACTTAAACAAATGGAAAAATACCTTATTGTAATGCTGTTATTGACTTGGTTGATCGATTATCAAAACTTCATGCAACGTAGTTTAGGTTTAGGTTATATAGCTTAGTAACAACGGCTTTATTCGGACTCGTTAAATGACTGACATTTCTTTGAATCTAATTACAATGCAAAATAGTTAGGATGTCTTCTCTCCATTAGCAAAAGCAAAGATAAAATTTTATCGAATTAATTATGCAAATGATATCTGATATTTGTTAAAAATGATCTTCTGAGAAATTGAAAATGTGTAAAATGTCCAGCCTGTAGAAGATGGTCATATTATGGCGTCGGATGAAACGGAGGGAGTGTTTAATCACTATCGCTGAAAATGCACCGGAAGAGTCGATAACAATGTTCTCATCGAGTGACTGGATACAACCATCCTTTACCTGGGGTCGATGGCAACCTGGTGTGTCCACGGAGCCTCGGATTGGTTTGGCTATGCGTTCGACGATGGATTTGGCACGGATGGTTCTGTGTTTACTTTGGTGTTCGTGGACAGCTGCTTAATTGGCCTCTCGGAAGTTCTGTTTTGGGAGGGGTTCAAAATGATTATTTCATTGAGAAATTCAGTTTTAAAATTAGAAGACTGAAATTTCGCTCACATATAGTATATTATATTATGCGTCGAGCACATAGAACTCGACGTTCACATTTAAATTGTACAAACTTTTTGATATATTTATGGAACTGTAAAAGGTAGGATACCTCAATAAACTTTATTATATAGGCTACTAAAAAAGGCTGTAAAAATTACGCCTTCATCCACGTTTATTTTAAAAATTCGTATTATCGAACGTTTTCGGGAACTAGGCCCATTATCAAGCTAAAAAGTTGTTAACAACATCAAGGGTCATGTTTAAATTCGACAAAACACATATGAAATAAATTATTCAAATTCTCTACCTTTTAGTCGAGTGACAATTTATTACATCTCCATATTTGACGTATTGATGGAACTGGTTCGGGATTCTTAAGCTTCAAATTCAGTATTCAACAAACGCAGACATGTCATTAGCGATCACAAATTATATGTCACAATTTATAATTTAAAAACAAAATTATCTTTGTTGAAGACGATTATTGTTGGTTAGAAGTTAAACAAATTTACATTTCAAAAAATTGTATCAAATTATGGAGACGTGATTATAAATTTCGTTCTATATTAGAAGTTTGTACAAAAACGTGGTTGAAGACTCAAATGCTCGATGACACTACAAAATCCTGTTTTAATGGTAGATTTTTGAAAAAATGCGAAGCTGCGAAGTTTACTTGATCATTTAAATTATTATTCGTTTTCATTGATAATGTTATTTCAAGGTTCTCAGCAATATTCATTTTCTGTCCATTGAATTGGGAATCTCCTCCTTGGGGTCTCCTTTTCGAAATATGAATAAATGGTTTGCACTGATATGAATAGAGGAGACGTACTAAGGTGAAATAGAAAAAATTGTCAAAACATGAATCTTATATCTTTCCTATACGAATACGTATATGGTATATGAAAGATAAAAATCGGAAATGAAAATCTAGGTAGAAAAAATACATAGCTAACTAAATGTGCACGAAACTCATAAATTTTCTCAAAGAAACGGAACGATGCTTCACATTAATGGCTTTTTTATTTCGTAAACATTTTGCTGCATATGAATATCCGGATTTTTTCTTCTGTCCGTTCTCTTTTTATAAGTTGTCAACGAATAAAATTTATTTGGTCGGGTTATCTATATGGGTTTGACTCCCATATAGATAAATAAATTGTCACCACAAAAGGGTTTACAAAGAATAAACTTAACTATAAAATAAGATTCATATTGCAGATACATATTAAATTAATGATTTCTAAATTATTACGTTGTTAATTATTTCATACTAAATAAATTAACCGATAATACTAATTATTATATTTATTAATTTTATTTCAGCATGTTCCCGATCAAGATTTAGTGTCACATAATATAGATAATCCTTCGTCGATGGAATTACCTGGCCCATCATGCGGTCTTCAAACCATAACCGGTAAGTCATTACTTATAAAATTGATGGATAATTTTTTTTTAGATTACTATATTTTAAAAAACGCGTGTATTTTTATACTTGAGAATGAATTTTTATACTTATGTTTATTGTTATGTATTTCATGAACATACTACATAATAATGAGTATAATGCATCTTGAAAATTCCTAGGTTAACAATTTTCTGGAGTTTGAAGATGAATAATGTAAAACTGAAAATGTTTTTGTGTAAATAAAAATATGAAATTTTTATTTATGCGTTACGCTCGTTACAATCAAATATGTATATCTTTTTTTAACAGTATGAATTTTATATTCGCGCATTATTGATATGTATTTATACGATTGAAATTCGCGTAAAAAGTATTGTGTGTTTAAACAAAACAAAAAAAAACTGTTTTTAAACTACAACGAAGGCTATTTGGATCAACAGCAAGAGTGAACAATGAACAATGAAATCCATCATCCAACATCCATCTCTATACCAACAAAACTAAATATCCAATTAAAAAATAATAATCATCCCTACAGCAGCCATTGATTGGGGCTTAGCTCAATGGTTTCATTTCATTAAATTGATACAAGTGTGTAGTTTTTGTAGATGCTTAATTTTCACTTATAGAAGACAGAGTTAAATGAAAATCTTTAAAAAAATGGCATTTATTGGCGTAGTTGTCATTACGTTTTCTTGGATAGTCTTCAATCGTTTTAGAAGTGTTAATAGCCCTTAAAAAATTATTATTTAACAGGCATGGTTTTAGAACACTACTCAATAATCTCTATTTCCCTTTTTGATATTACTTATGGATTCCTTTAGGGCTGATTGACTTGCTTATGCACCTCCTGAATCACTTCACTATCATTCAGGAATTTCTAGTGCATTTTTAAGTGGATCGAAAATATGATAATCGTTTGAAACGACTATGGAATATCTGGTAGATACTCAAACTTTCAATCCTTGATGGTTGTCACCATTTCAGGAGCTTCTCTGACGGCCGCGAGTTGTTTTGCTCTAATATGTCACTGGCTCGACAGTTTTAATTCTTCCCAATTCATTAATCCCAATACGTATTTACAGCACATTAATAACCAATACGCAAGTAGATCATATTATTGGACAAGTCATAGGAAGTTATTTCTATATTTTACTTATCTTTATAAGTTCCGTAAGGCGCTTCGTTGATTAGGTATTTCTTCAATTTCCTTTTGAATTCATTTATGCTATCTATTGGTTTTAAATTCTCTGGTAACCTGTTCTATAGCTTGACTCCCATATAGATAAATAAATTGTTAGACAAAAGTGTTTACAAAGAATAAATTTAACTATAAAATAAGATTAATATTGCAGATACATTAGTTATTTTACTATATTTATGTGCTTAATTAGATATTCCTCATAATTATAGAATGCTTCTTTAATTAGGAATTCTTTTATAACATTCTTAAATTTGTGTTTTATAAGGTACTGGTAATTTATTGTACAGTTGAATAGCCAGGTATCTTGGTCCATTTTGTGTTTTTATTAGGTGTTAGAAATCCGTTCTAATATCTTTTTTGAGTCTGGTATCATGTTTATGAACTTTTCTTGAAGTTGGAAGTTGTTGAAATTGTTCTTTACATAAAGCAAACATTCGAGCGTTAACACTTTGAGCTTTGTATAAGGCTCACGGCAGTCTTCTCTGTAATTGAGTCCTGCAACTACTCAAAGTGCTCGTCTTTGAAGATGGAAAATTCGATGTCGGGATGGAGAATGGTCCCATACCAAGATGGAATATAAGATTATCGAGTGACACATTGCACGGTACACCATTAGCATACCATTTTCTGCTAATATATGACAAGTTTCTTAGGACATTGTTGCTCACCTTTTTTGCCACGATCTTGCCATGATGTTCATTCCATCTTAATATTGAATTCAAATATACACCAAGAAACTTAACTGCCTTTGTGTTCTGTGTGCTATTCATTACTTTTAGGATGAGTACCATATTCTGCGTTTAATTTTGGTTTATACATAATTCATTCGAGTTGAACCATATGATTGTTATATTTATCATATTTTGGTTTTCTGTTATAATTTCTCAAGATTATCCCCGCTATTATGTTGTGTTGTGTCATTTGCGTATTTTACACATTTTGAGTATTGTGCCATAAAGTCAGCAAAGTCATTAACATACATTAAGAATAGAAGCGGGTCTAGATTCGATCCTTGTGGAACTCCTCTAGTTGTCCTTAATTCTTCTGATGTGGAATTATTAAACTTGACACATTGAAATCGATTACGTATGATTTTATATTGTTTACTGTCATCAAATTTGTAGCACTTTATTTTTGCTATCAGAATTTTATGTGACAGGCAGTCAAAAACCTGTGTTAGATCAAGGAGGTGGCCATTGTATACTGTCGGGTTTTAAAACAATTCATGCAGTCATTAATAAACTCGTTTATTGCTGTAACTGTGTTTTCTCTAAATTCATATTGTGCTGAGTGGAATAGTTGAAATTCATATTGTGCTATATTTCTGGTGGAAAGTGTCCAGATCTTGGAGATAACTGAAAGAATAGATATTGGCCTGTAATTCCTTTCCTCATCAGCGTGTCCTTTCTTGAATATGGGCACTACAATTGATCTTTTTATTTCATGTGGAAAAAATCCTTCCTGAAGACACATGTTAATTAACTTGGTTATAGGATACACGAGATTGTTAATATTTCTTTTAAAGATTTGTATGCTGAGACCATATACATCTTTACTTCTAGTATTGTTTAGATCTTTAATGATGATCCGGACTTCTATAAAGGAGACTTCCTGTAACTTGAAGACTATGTTATCAGATATGTGCATATTGTCTAGTCTTTGTGGGTTTTGGTAGTTTACTCCAATTTTTTCCACGATCAGGTTAGGCGCATTTACAAAATATTTGTTGAAACAAGACTCGTCTAGCTTTTCCGTACTGTCAATATTTTTTTGTGACTTTCAATTATTAACTATTTTCCATATTATTTTAATAGGATTGCTAGATTGCGAAATATAGTTTTCGTATAAAGCCATATGAGTGAATTACGTCTCTCATAGCCGAGGCATTAGTATCTTTAACATCAAGTCTAATATTAAAGTCACCTGTTATTACGGTGTTTTGTTTAGGACTAATTGCTAGGAGGATTTGTTTTAATCGGGTTAGAAATTCGTTGAAGTTGCCTAGTGGTGATCTGTATAAAACTATTACAATTAGATTGAGACCTTTCACATGTGCTGCAGTCACCTCGCATCTAGTGTTTATTGATAATACATTTATGACATGAACAGGTGAAGTTACTAGCTTAGGATGACAACTCCGCTGTGTGATCTAGTTGTTTGCCTACAGTAGGTAGATATTGGTTCAAGATTTAAGATTTTTAAGGCAGTTAAGCGCTGATTCCACTAGCCAGTGTTCCGACAGACATATGGAAAATTTGTTGCGTATACAAATTAAAAAGGTTTCAAGTGAATTTGTTTCTGATCACTGACCTTGTTTCTGATGCATTATATGTACAATATGAAATAGATCTATTTTAGTATTTTCCTCCTTCGATCGATCTGACTTTCGTTTGTAGTATATGTTTGACTTAGACTTGTGTGTAAGGAACTTTCACCATTAATATGCTTGTTAAAACTGAAACGTTTGTATGATACTCCTAATGGCCAAAATTCAGCATTATATAGAGTATTTTTATACTTCCAATTGATTCTTATTTTAAAACTTTTATTATTGACTTTATTTCCTTGTTCGATGTCCGTATTTAATATATTAACGTTGTTTTCATTACTATTAAGTTTATTCTACCGTCTAGTGTCTTTGGCTTGGCCTTGGCTACTGATTGTTTGCGCTGAGCCTAACTTCTTGGTCCTTTTTCTCCTGGTAATTTCAATAAAAACGCATTGATCGCTATTTGTACATGTATTTTCATTAGTCTGTGAACTCTGTTTCGTAATGTTTGCGAATGAAGTAGCTGTGGGTCGATTATCTGCTTCCTCTCTGAACTGTTTTTCTTTGTTTGCACTTAATTTTGTTTGTTCGATTAGCGTGTCAGTGTTTCCTAATGGTTGTGTATTTCCACAGTTTTTGTTGCTTGTTTGTCAGGAATAGCTATATCTTTTGGTAATTCATCGTTTCATCAACTTCTCTATCACTTTTTGCTGTGACTAAAATTTATCATCTACATTTATACGGAGTGAACTTTGTTTGTTTGCATTCTTTTTTATCATGCTTTATAATTTTGGTTTAAATTGTGTTTAAATTGTAAATTTTGGTTTAAGTTTTTTCTACATTTAGCTTGATTCTATTGTTTTTGCAACATTGATTTACAATCTTTATTGTCTCTTCACTAGATTTAATTATTTGATTTTTTGTTCTCAGTATAATATTTGTATCATATACGTACAAAAAGATGTCATACTACATGAATTTGGAAGATCATTAATCGTTATTAACAAAAACAATGGTCCCATTATCCTACTCTGTGGAATTCCACAAGAAAGTTGTGATCTTTTTTGCTAAGTACGATTTTAGCAATTTCTGCTCTCTTTTATAAGACCATAGAAAAGGCCTAATACTTTTTGGCCATGTACTTTAATAAGCCATTACTAAAGTTTCCTGCGTCTAAAAAATAATATTTCTGCCAACTTGTAAGACAAGATTCCATGTGGTGCACTTTTATGGCACTTCTAAGGTTTTCATTTGACTCTGTCGTGTAGATTGCATGCTTAGAGCTATTTTTTTAATTGCTGCACATTGAACGTGATAGGAACTGTAACCATTATGTATTTTTTTCTGAGTTCTTGTTAATAAATGTTTGTAATTTTTTTTATTTTTATTAGATAAAATAAATATTTTTAAGATTTGCTGATCTATAATAAGGTTTTATTTATTATAAAAGTTGTACTTCCTTATTCTTTTTATTCGTTGCGAACGGTTTCGATTAAAAAAATCATCAGGCACTACAATAATTAAATGATTTAATTATTGTAGTGCCTGATGATGATTTTTAAAAGAATAAGGAAGTACATCTTTAATTTAATTAATAAAATAAATATTTAGTAAATAATAAGGCGTTAATAATATAAGCGGAATTTTTTATATTATTTCTTTTGACGAATAATGTGTGTTGAAGTAATTTAGTTACTCCTATTGTTTTCAAGGATTCATATACACTATAACTTCTCGTAGTTAACCATGAACTTATCAACGTGTCACCTTTACATTATCGTGTAGTTTGTAATGTCCTAATCAACTTTCTCAATCATTAAGGATTTCCTCGCACGTGTTCGGTAAGTATGGATCTCGTTCTA
>WYDF02018507.1:0-13303 GCA_009867245.2 Adranes taylori
TCGGGTATCGGGTAATTACTTAATTGCGTTGGAGTCTATTG
This sequence comes from Adranes taylori, assembly GCA_009867245.2. Classification (NCBI taxonomy): domain Eukaryota; kingdom Metazoa; phylum Arthropoda; class Insecta; order Coleoptera; family Staphylinidae; genus Adranes; species Adranes taylori. The sequence goes on from WYDF02018507.1 coordinate 42, forward strand.
TGGAGTTAATTGTGTCTGTCGTAGATTTAAAATTGACTATTTAAGTAATAATTACTATTTAAGTAGATGTGAAGTTGAGAAAAGGTCACAGTCCGAACAAAGAAAATAGCAATGAAAATAGGCACCAAAATTTCTGTGAAAGAAATATTAGACATGAAATTGGACTATGTATTTCAAATCTACAATAAACAGGGTTGCTGGAAAAAATTTCAACTAACTTCACACCGATATATCTATCAAAGCAACAACGTCTGAACACTCAAGCGTGTTGAAGCATGTGCGTTAAAACAAAAATAATAAATTCCTTATATGGTATTCAAACGCAGCAGTGTTATTGCGCTATATTTATCTGGAAAGCCACAAGTTCAAATTGCTCGAGAGCTAAGCTTTCACAATGTGCATAAATATTTTGTGTCGCATATTGGCGTCATTGCCGGATGCAAAAGTGGTCGTAAATGTACAGTAATATCAACAGCAATGATTCGAAGAGTAAAGGCTCGATTTAAGCAAAATCATAAACGCAGTAATTGAAAACATATCGAGAAAACGGATACTACACATTTTGAATAATGAGCTCCGATTGAAGCCTATGAAGTTCCAAAAGTTACCTGATTTTAATCCTGAACAGAAAAAAAAAGTAGACAGAATAGAGTAAAGGAATTGCTTCATTTTCACGCAAGTGATCTGTTGCCGAATATCGTCTTCTCTGATTCCATTCCCAATGGCTCCATTCCATATTGAGCATTCCCAATTGAGCATCAATCAAACAAACAACGTGACCGTGTTTACTTGCCAGAGAGTTCATACGAAAATGTATACCTCCAGATGGCCACCAGAAAGCAGATACCAGCAAGAAAGCTGTGTTTAATCCTTGGGCACGCAATAATTTCAGCTGCAGAGCATGGACGTTCCAACAGGGTTCTCAGACGTCTCATATACCGCGCCTCAACCAAGAATGGTGGAAAAACGACGTTCAGCACTTTATTTCTTCAACAAAGTGGCCGGAAAATTCGCCAGATGCAAACCCGATGTATTTCTCCATTGGAGACATTTTGAAGAATAAGATTGGTACAAAAAATATCGAAAGTATTGACGCGTACAAGACAGCATTTCGCCGAGAATGCCGCACATTCCGGAGGCTAAATTTCGTGCAGCATGCAATGCATTTACAGACCAACTTAAGGCCATAATTAAGACAAAAGGAGGACCTAACGAACAGAAGTGAATTTACGCTAAAATTTTGTAGTGTTTAATACCGTTTCCAGTGTTCACCAATAAAATTCTACAAAAAATGAAAATAATACAACGTTTTACTTTGTTGCCATTTTGTTCAGCAAACCTGTATACAGAAATTTCGAGGTTATATAGAGAAAATATCTACTTAACTCTCTGGGAATATTCTCTAGTTCGAAATCTGCTCTGAGAGACACGTATTTAGCAATACGGGAGTAGGAATATTCTACAAAAAGCGAGTTTAGGATATGTCTGGACGAAGCAAGATAACTGAACATATAGTGAGTGTGAAGCATTGGCATCCAGAAGGAGAAACCTATTCAAATCAATAAAAGTTAACCCTGTAATGGTACAAAACACACCTACCAGAAAAATATGGAAACTAGTTCAGGACACACCGGTGTGACTAAACGTTGTTTTGGTTAACTACACACTAAAAATATGGGTGTGGAGGGATCAGATCGGAAAACTAGATGATGGTGGTAGCGGAGGGGTAGTGCAGCTTGTAAACAGTAGAAGAGGGGAGGGGCAGGTAACGATTAGTGAAGAATTAAGAAGAGTATGGACTGGTAGAGGCAATCAATAAATAGAGAGCAGCAGAGGAAATGGCGAGAAGAAAAAAATGAGAAGAGCAGATAAGGAAGGAGATTTAAATATAGAATATAAGGGGAAAGGGAAGGCTTTTAATAGAGAAGAGAATATAATATGGATGATATGATATATGCAAATAGTGGGGTGAAAAAGTAAGGGATAATAAGCATAGGAGAGTGGTAGGTGATGAGGGGAGGTTAAGAGTGGTATGCTGGAATGTGGCCGGGCTATAGAGTAAATTTGGAATGAGTGATTTTTGGGATTATATTGAGGAGTTTGATGTAGTTGGCTTTCTGGTGACATGGATTGAGGAAGAGATGTGGGATGAAGTGGAAAAAGATATGCAGAAGAGTTTCTGGTGGAATACAAGGGGCGGTAAAAGAGCATGTGAAGAATATGTGGTAGGGAACAGGAAAGGTGGAGGCACTGGGTAAGGGAATGTGATGGGATAGGATGTTTGGATAGAGAAAGGCAATTGGGTGATAACTGGAGGCTAGGCTTAGGGATGGAGGGAAAGGGTATAGAATTAAAGAATTAAAGGGTATAGAATTAAAGAAGAGAATTTTGGAGGAAGTAAACAAAAGAAAGTAAAGAGAAGAATTTGATCTATCTATCTATCACAAAAAATATGCGAGAATTTTCGCGACACACAAAAATATTTTAGTTATTTTATTAAAAAGATTCCATTTTGCACATATTACTTCAGTGTGAAGTTTGTGTCTACTTAAGGAAATACATTATATTCCATGAGGGCTTCGAAGTTGACAAGTAAACCCGCAACTCATCATCAATTCTGAGGAGTCCCTCTCGTTTCTTGGACTTAATTTTAGTTAATAATAGAAAGCTAAATTCACAAACCAAGAAATTGAAAATCACAACAGAGATTTAATTGTGTTCAATCTGATGAAAGAATAAACATAATTCCAAAACAGATTTTTTCCAAAGTCTTGTTCGTTAGTCGTCAAATTGACTTCTTCACTGATCGCAAATGAATTGACCACCCAAGCTAATTCGATGATGTCAAGTGATAGAAAATAATGGTGCAGAGGCGATTGAAGTTCTTATCTTGAGATTCGTTGGCAGTTGGGAAACAGTCGAATATTCCTTTCCATAGTTTGCTTTAGCAGAAGGACAGCAGCCTCCCATTAAATGTCTTCAACGACATAAACATTAAATGAAGAGTCAAATTTAGTGAATTCAGTTTAGCAATTAAATTGTAGAGAAACTGAACTTGAGTCATGATAGAATGCAAATCTTTCGGCAATTATTTGGATGAGAGAATTTCTCTATGTACCTTGCAGTGGTTTCTTGACGCACAAGAGCTACTATCCCCTTCTGTTTTACTTACATGGAAGGATATCCATCGGTGCTAATGCCAACATAGTTTTCCAAATTCATATTGAAAATTAAAACTTTCTCGTTAGCATCTTTTATATGTCATCGCCTTTTGTAGTTCCAGTTAAATTTCTGAATTTCTGCTGAATAAGAATTCGTTGATATATTTTCCGTCTTTGATGAAGAGAATAAATGCAAGAAGCTGAACTTTTCCACTAATGTCCGTGGATTCATTAACTTGAAGTTCCCAACGTTTTTCCTCAGACATTTTGAAGTAGTCGTCAATTTGATCATGTAAGTCTAAGATTTTTCAAAGAAACTTTCATTGGATCCAAGCATAGTTTCGACAATAATAGATAGTGGTGGTGCGATTATTGATTTAGCTTCGGTGTGATTGATTCAGCGCTCTGTTAGTAACTGAGAAATCTTATAACCTTTTTCAGGATGATTAGTGACAAGCTTTTCTGATTGTTGTATTCCCTCAAATGCAAGCTTTTCGAAGTATTCTGACGGTTTGTCTTTCTGCTCTGGATGATTTTTCTCCAAATGTCGCTTCAGTTTCTTTGAGACCAGAGGTTCGTTCGACAAGGTTAAGTCGCAGAGCGAACATAAAGAAACTTGAAAGCCTTCAGATCACTTTGCTACGAAACCATACATCTTGAACTTCCGTTTGTTTCCTTGTCTTTGATTGTAGAGGAATAGAAGATTTTATTAAAAACGTGTCCATGACTAAACTGATATTTCTGAAAAACATTGATTATTCAAATTTTTAAAAAATGTAGAAGAGAACCAACCAAACATAATGATACCATAAGAATTTTAGAGCTCAAGAACCCTTGCAATTTTAAATAATTTTCCAAAATCTTGCAAAACTCCTGAAAATCACTTACGACACTCAGGTGGAACATACTGGACTAACTAACTGAGGAAAATAAAATAAGCCGATTGACTGTAGTACTGCTGAAGTGGTACTTTCGCAATGCTACACACTTGGTGATAAAAATAATTAATATTCATCCTCAGTTCAAATGCAATGATTATCGCATTGTGAATCTGATGATCCAAGTATCAAAAATTATTGATAATGGATCTCAAATTTAAAGAACTTTTGGGAATTGCATAAAGGACTCTATACAAGAAACGCATCGTTAAGTGCTACGTTTATTAAATAAATTCTGAGGATTGAGGAACACATAGATCCTTAAATAGTCAATTAACTTTCTTACGCAGTAAACAAGATAATTTCTGGAGACTACATATTCTTCAAATCTATCCACTCCAAGACATGGCTTACTTTTATATTTTATTTTATTATCATTTTACAGCATTATATTTGACTGTAGTCATATTTCATGCAACATATTGCTAATACTAACATGAGATATCTATAGAATACGAACTACGGCTTCTATACTCCTAGATATCTCTACGCAACTTTAATAAAATGTTTTAATAAATTTATATTAGCTTTCTAACCGTTGGAGTCATCTGGACAATGAACATTTTCGTGATAATTCCAGGAAAGCATTATTATATCGTTGATGGTACGTGATAGAAGTTGCTAAAATACAAGGGTTATATGGAAGATGAGAACCATGTCAGGTATGTCTTATCTTCCCATTTATCTTCACAAAAAGGTGATAGTACATAATGTACGATATTGTCTCATCTCATCTTGTTAAAATGTATTATATTTCAAGATTGATATTATTTATTTCATACCTTTCAAATTGTTCAAATTGTCAAATTAATATTTTTACACATTATAATTTTATAAATTGGACCCAATAAATAAAGATGCCCTCTTATAAAACAATGATGAAAATCCAGCAGACGCAAGCAAAATATTATTACCTACATATATGTTAGGTATGTAAAACCTAACATGTAGTTTATTATGTATATTATTGTAGTTAAAAATGTATATTATTTTATTGATGATTATTTCAGATGTAAGTTATATATATATATATATATATTATATATATATATATATATATATATACTGTGTGTTTTATTTATCGATCCCGCTGTACTAGAAATAAATATTCCAAATATGTGTCAAGTACATTTTAAAAAACTTGTCGGCCCGGAAAAGTAATTATAGCAACACTAAGCTTATATCTGTTCAAATGTTTTCCAGTAAAAAATGCAATAGCTAATGCAGATCAAATCCCATGAAAATTAATTCAATGTTTAACACCAATGTGGTGGAAAGAGATTAATACGAGGAGATAAATATCTAACAGCTGCATCCATAAACTCATGTGAGGTAAAAGGTACAATGGGACGCCGTGGCACTAAAATCACTAATTCCGCATGCAGGTGCATTTGTACGTTATTCTGGGCATTTGAGGAATTAATTCCATAATAATCGTTAATTTATTGTTTCCGCATCTATAACTTATACTGATTGACTGTCTCTATATTTTAGAGGGTAACAATTTAGGGACTTTTCTTGCACTAAGCTTTGTTTGGTTGGACAGCTTATGTATTCGTAGAATTTCGACAGAAACATAATGCAATATTGATTGTTAAAGTTCCCAATAGGTCAAAGATGTTCTCCAATACTGCTGAATCTTCATATCTTTATTTTTCTTCCAATCATTTTCTCACATGATTTTTATTTCCCCCCCCCCCCCATTTAACTGTGGACCCGATACAAAGATCATAGGAAGAAGGAGAAGTTGGCTAAAAAGTACGGTCCAATCGAGAACAACGGGGACGATCACAAAACGACTCCAATGGTTTCCATCCATCTACGTCGTACGCGGACTACGCGCCTCATATTAACCTTACCTGTGTCGAAACCAGCATCGAACGAACAGGAAGATTCCCCCTCAGCGCCAGATTCGCTGATTCCACCAACCGCCTCAGGTAGTATTTCAGCGACTAGAGACCGCATATCGATTTTTGCAAGGTGTCCATGAATTCTACATCTGCAAAAACGCATGATCCTACCATCGTCTACAAATCATTGTTTACTTTATCTAACCACCGCTTAATATTTTAATCCAGCCAGCACCAATAACTGCAATCTCAAGTCTTGTCGTAACAAATGTGGAATTTCACCCCTCCCTCTTGACCAAAGAAAGAATAATATATAATCAAATTATATTTTAGTTCATCACCTTCTTATCTTTACCCTTTCTAGTAGAATTGAATGGAACAACCTAGTCATAATTTACTTCAATTATCATTTTCTGTCAATTAAAATCGCAAGTCGAGCCTTTCTACACTTTATAAATATTAGGAACAAAAACTAGAACAATTGTTCTTTGTTATTGCGTATACATGTGTGTTTACCGACATATATAAATTTGTGTACAAGAATAGAAATGAGCCACTTTCTTTCCCAGCCTGAATCACATGCAGAGCATGAAGTGCAGAACAATCAAAATAAAATAAAAGGAGTAACGTAGTCAATAACATAATTACGATTACGATAATTACTGCTGTAATGAGATTCTCAATTCTGTTACAGATTAATCAAGTATGAACTGCATGGGAAATACACAGTTCTTACATTGACTTTCTAAATATTTTATTCATTTTTGCAAACGCAAGTGATAAAAATATTTTGCTGTATGTTTTTTTTAGTTCTTTTTTAGACTTTATATTCGAAAAGTTTTTTTTACTCCCAGGGCATAAGAACGCCAGTCAAAGTTCACCTTCGACGTGCTACCACCATCATCCTTTACGTACAGTATATATATATACTTGGTGGAATCCTTTGACTGTTAAATTTATAAGGCAAGCGAACTTTCTCAGCTATTTCTCATAAATCATGATGAATTTTCAAAACGCGATCTGCTTTAGACGCGAGACACAGAAAGACAAGGAAAGCAACAAGAAAAAACAGCGCAAAATAAAGGAATGAAAAAAATAGAGGAGGAAAGCAAATTTTCTTTTTCAATTGACTTGGAGTAATAATGTGCTCTCACAACTGAGAAAAAGCTGTAGCCAACTGCATGGAATAGACAAGGAAAGAAGAAAAGAAGTAAAATATATAAATTGAAAAAATATGGTTAGAAAGTGTTTGAGTTATTCATTGAAATAGGGTTCGATGAATATAGGATTAGAATTTCGAGGATAATAACACCAACGTTATTTCTGATATATTGATTTTAATTCTCAAAAAATATGCTCTAAATTATTAAAACTATCTTAATTAAAAAGTGGAGAAAATAACTATTCAACACACTGGATATATAAGTTTATTACAAAACTTCCTGTTGAATTACATTTATTTGGAGGTTATCAGTACTGTAGTCCAGGTGCTAAATTAAAAAAGCGTTTAACCCGAGGTGATCCAGGAATCAATTTACTTGATCGTGTTTGCAAGAAACATGACATTGCATATTCACAAAGTGAAGATTTAAAAAGTAGACATAAAGCAGATAAAATTTTATAGAAAAAAAGCTTTCGAAAGGTTTAGAGCTAAAGATGCATCGACTAGTGAAAGAGCTGCAGCATTACTAGTAATTGGAGGAATGAAAATTAAACGTAAAAATCAATTTGTAAGTCCCAAGTAAGTATGAAATTAAGTATTACTCAAAAGTACTTTACTTCCCCCTGTAGCGATATTTGTGTACCATGAAGTTCTAGGCTGCCTAAGTCGTACAGATTCCTTCTTCTGGGAAACGACACAACTGAAGTTTTCTGAGGTTATAATTTTTGATTTGAGGTATTTATTAAAAATAAATAATTATAATTAAATATAAATTTATTGTTTAAAAAAAATCCTGTATAGTATTATTTTTTAAATATTTGAATTATTTTCATATATTTAAATATATTGTTAATACATTATTAAATTCATTTTGTTTTTATATATAAATAAAGTTTTTAGTTTACAACAAATTCTATTGTATATAGAAATATTTTATATAAATATTTTAAATTTAATAATAAATTAAAAATAAAAAATAATAATAGAATTTTATTTTGAAGTTATAGACTTGAATAAAATGAATATGTTAATAGGAAATTTGCTTAATTTTTATTTATTATAAACAGTTATATAAAGATTTATTTAGAAAATTGAAATTAAGATTAGATAATTTACTTTAGAATGATTAATTTATATTTTTATAAAATATTTTAAGGGAACAGTAAGAATGTGATTTTTATTTAAATATTATGGATTTAATAAAAATGTATATTTAATAAAAATTGAATTAAATTTTATTTTTATAATTTAATTTTATAAATAGATATTTTACAATAAATTTTTTTATACATAAGATTATTTTTGTATAATTATTTTACATTTAATAATACTTGACTAATTATAATATGATTTTTACTTTTAAGATTTTAAGTTTTACGCTTATGAAAAATTTATATTAAATAAAAATTTTGCTAAATTTATATTTATAATAAAACGTTGAATTCTTTACTAAATTTAAACAAATATTTCATAATAATTGACATTTTTCATAAATAGTTTCATAAATAATCAATATTTCAAACATTATTTCATAATAATTAATTTTTATTGGTCTAAAATATTTTACAATAAAAATAAACAATAATGGAATTTTTATGTAAATATTATGAACTTAATGAAATTCTATTAAATTTTATTCTTATAATTTAATGTATTATAAAATTATAATTAATATATATTTATTATAGAATACATTTTTTATAATGATTTTAAGATAAAAGTTTTTAATATAGATTAATTGTATTATAATATTTTTATTTTAAAATAAGTTATCTTCTTTTATAGATAAAGATTTGTGTTTATTACAAAATATAAAATTTTTTAAAAATAATAAATTATAATTTTTTTATATTAAAATTAGATTATTATATTAAAAAAATATTTTTTAATATTTATTTTAATTTTTAAATTTAAAAAATATTTATAAAAAATTTTTCTTTAGATGGAAATAAGGTTAATAATTTTTTTACTAGTTTATTTTTTTATAGATAAAGATTTGTTTCTTATAAAATGATTTTGGATATTATATATTTGAAAAATTAAAAAATTTTTAAAATAATTAATTATTTTTTTTTTGTATTAAAATTAGATTCTTATATAAAAAAAATATTTTTTTTAATTAATTTTTTTCTGAACTTAGTGCTTCTTGCATAGGGTCCCTACCAATTAAATTGAATTAATATGCAAATTTATATTAATATTATTGAGTAATTTTTAACATATGAAAAATGAAAACGAACATAAACATCTGTCAAACGATATACGATTTTTATGGGTTATGACCCGACTAAAACAATCCATTATATAAAAATTTATACACACATATTTGCCACGCAGCTGGTAATGTTATTAATGAAACGTATTAATAAATTTCCTAAATACACGAAGTACATTTGGAAAGCAAAAATGCGAAAGAAGAAATAGAGAGAACTAAAACCAATTACGTATGGCACAGTTACTTTTTCCGGAAGTTTTAAATGGTTTCTATTTTATATTAATATTTAAATTATAATTTATGAGAAAAATGTAAAACTACATTTAAAATATAATACATTTTACGGTAAGTTTGATACAAATATGATTCGAACTGATTATATTAATAGATTAATCACGAATTTGGGCACTTTGATGAAGTATTGTGCCTTTTAAAGACGGCCTTGGATAGAGTGGATTTGGCTGTTAAAAAATAAAGATATAATACTTTTAAACTTATAAACACAAGCATACATGGAAAGAATAAACTTAGCGGGGTGTTAATACTAATGTAAGGGAGACATGATATAAGGGTCATAAATTCATCCCTAATGCATATTATTCGCTAGTAATGAATGTTTATATATATTTATATTAATTTATAAGTGACAACTCAATTAAACTCGTATTCTGCTATCAGTCATTTAATACCCAAACAATTATATTAGTTAGATGCATGTATGAATCGTCATCTACTAAAGTAAGACTATTAAAATTTCGTGGGAGTGTATGCAACCCTATCTTTCAAATACTTAACATTAGACATTTTAATATACAGGGTACATCCATATTTCATAATTTGGATTCATTTTGCTGCTTAGTTTCCCAACTTTAGCTCAATTCCTATGAAAGTTATGAACAGACACGTATGCAACGGTCACGGCGGCAAAATTGATTAAAGAGAAAATTATGAAATTAGTATTTCTTATTACTTGTGTTTCGAGAAAATGTTTACCCCGTCTGGGACTCGAAGCCGGACGTCCAGATTGCCGGTCGATGCTCTTCCAATTGAGCTAACGGGCACTTATTCGAAGACACAAATAATTTTTAATATGTATTTGTTTTCCGTATCTATTACGATAGACAACTTCTATGTCAGGATTTGTTTTGGCCACCTGTTTGCTATCGTCGGTCTATTCATTCGTCATCGGGTAGATGGAGCCTCCTGAATAGTTGATGTTTCGTGGTTAAACCTCCAGGCTGGAATTATTTGATAGAGTAAATATTCAATTAATCATGCGACCGCCAGTAAAGCGGGGAAAAAAAATAATAAAAATATCCAGGAGTTAAACGAAGGGTTAAAGAGAACATTTTAATTTAAAGAATAACAAATAATATAAGGTTTAGGCATGTTTACCAAAAATAATTTAAATAGTTAGTATTGAAAAAGTAATTAGAGTTATAATGATTAGACACACTTAAGTTAAATTAAAGAAATAATTCTGATTGCGTATTTGATAAAATAAAATGAAACATTTAAATCTTTTGATTAGACTTCCGTGTGATTAAACTTCCGTGTGGAGTTGCTGTGGAAAACTAAATTGTTATGAACATGCCTAACATATTCCCTTCCTCTGGCATTTCCTCTCTTGACCAAATGTTTTTAATAAGATTGTGCATTTCATCGGTTAGTTTCGCTCCTCCATACTTGAACCCTTCCTGTCAGGAGTAGGTCTTCTCCTGCGGCGCGATGATTGGTCATATTCTTTATGGTCTCTTCTACCTCTTTCTGAATAGGCTCTGACCCGTTCCTGCGTGTGACGTCATCTCAAAAGATTGATTGTCTTGGAAGTTTGCTCGAGCAATTTTACATAATAATGGTCTCAAACAAGGGGATTCGTTATCTTGTACCCTGTTAAACATCGCCTTGGAATCCATCATGAGGAAATTAGCAACAAACCCGGGACGCACAATATATAATAGCATCAAATATCAAGTAAGTAATTAAATATAAAATTGTATATTTGAGTATCATACGGCACTGTTATGATCACAGATCCTAAGTTATAGTTTAAGTAAGGAATTTTTTAATAAAACGAATTGAATAGCGTATTATCCAACTCTATGACAAACTAATTTTTACTCTAGCCTAGCACGAAATAATGTTTTATAGACATCGTAGAATCTAGAGCCTACTAATTCTACTTGCGAAGAACCATGACGAATCGGATGCAGGTGCAGTCTTTATTCAACACATGTGCTTAGAATTCTTAGAACTTTAACGAATATAATAATTTTTTGAATAACTTAGCAATTATGTACTAGTCATGATGATATAGTTAGCAAAAAGTTTGTAATTTTTCAATTTTATTAGTATAGTAGGGATGGCTGCAAGAATTAGTCTTGAAACCATACTGACTCAGATGACCCACAGTTGATATAAAAGATATACCGAAGAAGAACGGAAAGTGTAGAGTTTTGGGGTTCCCCAAAAGCAAAACATGTTATTTGATTAATATCTTGCAGAAATCCAGAGACGTAACTCAATGTTTAACGTTCAGACACAAACTTCTTCTAGGTGTCTTTTCATCATATATTTTTTATTAATATTTCATACTTTCGACTGCCACTTTGGCATAACCACCTAAAACGCTAATAAACCAAAACTCAAATTACACTGCTACATTAATTCATTCAGTAAATTAAAATATTTCAATAAATTCATAAAATTTATATTAAAAAATTCAATGAATGTTATACTAATAACAAAAATTTTCCATCCATCTTGAAGTACTAGTTTCTAGCTACCTATCTGCTGGACAAATTATGAAGTTAGCTGAAATACTAATTTTAATAGATCTAGATGAGAGAGAGAGAAAGAGCACAAAACAACCCCAACAAGCAAATCTACCTCCTACATGCTCTACTCACCCGTATTTATTCCTTATATTCATCACTATCTTTTTCATTATCCATAATCCTCTCCTGTGCGGTCTCATACTACTCTGTCATTTCTTAGCCAAACTTTTTTTCATCAACCCTCACATTTTTGTACTTAGTGCTCCAATCTTTCCTCTTTTTCCGCATATTCTACATCTCCTATCCTCGTCCCTTATCCAATACCGGTTTATTCTTTCCGCGCTCACACACTTAAATCTAGCAACCATCCTTTTTCCTTCATACTTCCATCCATCATCAAAAACTTTGGAATTCTATCCTCAACCATTATAGTTTTATCTTGTTTGCCTTAATCTTACATTCTGCTCTTACTTTTTAACATTTCTTCTGTATTCTATCACTTCATTTATATTATAATTTTTGTGTCTCATTTTACGATACTATTCATCCATAGACCATCCAACCCTTTCATAAATCTTTCCCCGCTCCCTGTTGTACACACTCACGCTTCCTCTTTCAATCATCGTTAATTCATGTTGATAAATAATATGAACGTACAGATGATGGTCATTGATAAATAAATAATTTTGAAAGCTAGTATGCATAGAATTTGACAGCTATCATTTACAAAACCAAGATAGCGGATGACAGAACATTTCCGATTGGCGGGAAATTTGAATTTTATTTAATGTTAATATTTGAATTTTAGGCTGGGAGGCTTCATAACTTTCTAACTCGTTCTAAACATAGTCTTCTTGTTCATGCATTTATGTGTGGGGTCTATCATAAATAGTCCCACGAATTTGCGTTTGATATACGTTAGGGCACACCAGACATCATACGCCATAAAAACTATACGCCTTAAAAATTTCTATAGCAAAAAGTTTCAAACATAAGAATGAAAAGTACAGACAACTCAACTAACTTAACAGTATCAACAATTTAGTTTATTTCTTAACAGTATCAACAAAATTGATATATCTTCTTCTTCTTCTTCTTCCTTTTTGTAAGGCATCTGCCTTATTCTCTAACTTCTTAGAGTTGTAGCTGGGATGCTGAA
>WYDF02018518.1:0-13302 GCA_009867245.2 Adranes taylori
AGAATAACTCTTTCGAGAGTCTGAGCATCGCGTTTAGGTACAACTTTTAAAAAAGTTTGTTTCGTAAGCCGATCGATACCACCAACAACTCAACGCGTTCTTCTTAGTCTGCCATGATTATATTTACGTTTTCCGAACGCGCTTTCATCAATCTCCACAATGTGGCCAAGGCCTCCAAGTTTAAAATTGTTTTCAATTAACCATGCTCTTATTAAACATCTTAACTCATTTAAAATATCGCGTAGTGTTTGTCGACATAAACTTGATTCGCGAGAAATAACGGATTGAGGGTACTTCATAATCCATGCAAAAATGACTACTAGCATCTTATGAATTGGTACAGATTTGATGAAAAAACGTTCCCGCACGTAAACTTAACTTCAATTTGCATTGTCTGTTACCGCATTGATAAATGGGTTCTTTGTTTTTTCCGTTTGACACTATGTTCATATTACCTCCGCAATTATCACATATTTTCATTCTAGGTATAGGATTTTCCGCAACTAAGAATTTCTTAAGACCTTGCAAGGCAATACCTTGATATCACTCCGAAATTCTACCAAACATCTTGATAGATTTTTAAAGAATGTTAATTATTCTTTTTCATTTTTCATGTCAGGTATAGTCCATACTATTAGTAAAATCACATTGGGGTGTGGTTTAATGTTCAAGTGTGCCCTTATCCTTCAAGTTTGCCCTTGACCTTATCTTTTCTTTACGCCACAGGTGTCTTTAAAGTATAATCATTTTGTCTAGGGTTCCGATAACGAGTTACTTAGAAAATTATTTAAAGAATCGTTTAATGATAGATGTTTTATAGTCTAGACTTTATCCATATAAAAGGACTGATTTCAGCAACAACTTTGAAAATTAAAAAAGTCGTAATTTTAATATTTTCATTATTTCCAATATGTTCTTTCATCAAAAGCTGCATTAACTTTACCACAACAAAATTATTTCTTAGAAAAAGATTATTTCGTTGGTCTACTATATTTATGTTGACAGAAAATTTCAAAATCAACGCTGAACGGTTGTTCGACCCTTATAATCGGATTAAAATCGAAGCAGGCATATTATTTTTTCTTGTCCCCCTGACATTAACTTAAGGCCAAGGCATTAAGTTGTTTACATTTATTTCACATGTTAAGTTTACGTTCAAACTTTTAATTTTAATTAATTCTTTTAAGAAATCTGAACGTTTTAAAATTGAAGGATGGAAAGTTTTAAGTGTTGCAAAAGTTATGGCATCTATTAAAATTTTAAAAATGTATTTAATCGACAGTATCTCAATAATGAAATGGAACATTGCTGTTTCGATCTTACTTATTTCTTTCATGTAATTTTGAGCTGTTTGTGCTTTTTGTAAATTTTCTAACAGTGGCATATGATCATTTATTTTTATTTCAATTAAAATTGTTGAATTAAACTTATGCATTGTTTATTCAGTTAACATATATTTTTAATATTGTGATTGTATTTACCAATGTGTTTTTTGACAAATTATATCTGTTTTATTAAAATTAAATTAAAAAATTCTGTTTTACTTTAATTATGTTATCTATTTAATTAAGCAGAGACATATAAAATTTATTCAAAACATATAATTATAATGCTAGATTTAAATATATACACATAATACGCTTCCAATTAAAACATTCTGAATTCAACGCGTGATCTCTTAGTGCATTGATATTTAGTACGAATATACGAACGAGTACCCATATAATATCATGGAATAGATTAATCATAATTGCTAGTCATTCATTTTAGGACATTATATATTTACAGTTATGTGTTTATATTTATGTGTGCATTACAACAATTATACATTACTTATTCTGCACTCTACTGCTGACTAATGGAAAGTATTTTATTATTATATTACTATTTAATTTTTCAGTAATATATATGTGCATCAGCTTTCTAAGTGCTCATTTTGTACAATATAAAACGTAAACACAAATAAAAATAAAACAGGCAGAAATAAGGAGAAGGAAAACCACCATTAACGGAACATTTACGAGCAAAGAATTTCTATGGCATTAATTCGCAAGAGTCTGGTTACAAACCATACCTGAAGAGATTGATGTACTTTTTGCCAAAGAAACGACAACTTAAAACAAGAATTAAAAAAAAACGATCTTGAAAGAATTTCATTATTCTATTTTGATAGAACTCCATAACTACAGTTGTTTCAATAATCTATAGAAATATGTACGTTTATTTTATAAAATTTTAAACTTTGTATTTAAAATGCGTTTTGCGTGTATACCAGGAACTTTTTCCTTTATTCTTTTTAATCAGCCAATTTCTTTCTGACCGCAACAATTGCGTTGGTGTTATTATGCAAAATCAGTTATTTATTTCTGTGGTTATTATAAATTACGGCCGTGCCTTTTTGTACGTTATGTTACACTGCAAATTTTCATTACAAACTCTTCCATTATATAGTGTGTGTAGTATTGTATAATGTTCTTATTGAACGGAAAGGCCATATAAGCGAAATGAAGATAATGTGAAAATGGCGCTTTAAAAGGCTATCTCGCACGATATATAGAAAAGTTTCGTAACTGTATAGAGCTCTTCAACCTTTCCGCGGACCGGTGAAAATGGAAAAATATTTTGCGGACCGGCGTAAACCAGATACACATATAATACAGTCTATTCTCGACTTGATAACTATTCGTAAAAATATTTTTATCCTCAGTTTCTATTAAATATAATATTTAGCGGCGTGTGATCTTTATACACGTAAAATTTCGACGAATATAAAGCCGGATATATTTATTTTCATTTGTGATGAAGTTCGATTTGTTGTTAGATTAAATTAAATAAATAAAACTAATTCGATTCATTTACAAATTATTTACAAAATAATTCCAAGTATTTTTATTGTTCATGTTTCTTCAGCCATGAGGATTCTAGAGTAACTCCTTTTTTTTAATTCCGAAAAATTTCGAAAAAATCCAAAAAATTCCGACACTGTTAGCAGCACAGCATAAACCCCTACTTCGATATATCGTACCCGGAAAACGTACATATTTAACATAGGTAATGTGTGTAACACATACCACACAACACAGCAAACTTAATATAATTCTCTGCTATACAATATACGACAAGCAATAAATGCGTTTAAATGAGTTAACTGGCCTTTTCCAGCGCTGGGTGTTTACGTGATTTATTTCTTTAATATATTTAATTTATTTCAATATTTTTAACCGCTGTTTCTATTAAATATATTATAAAATAATATTTAGCCGCGGGTGATCTTTATACACGTAAAATTGGACTAATATAAAGCCGGATATATTTATTTTCATTTGTGATGAAGTTCGATTTGTTGTTAGATTAAATTAAATAAATAAAACTATTTCGATTCATTTACAAATTATTTACAAAATAATTCCAAGTATTTTTATTGTTCATGTTTCTTCAGCCATGAGGAGGATTCTAGAGTAACTTCTTTTTTTTAAATTCCGAAAAATCCAGAAAAAATCCGAAAAATTCCGACACTGTTAGCAGCACAGCATAAACCCCTACTTCGATATATCGTACACGGAAAACGCACATATTAAACATAGGTAATGTGTGTAACACACACCACACAACACAGCAAACTTAATATAATTCTCTGCTATACAATATACAAGCAATAAATGCATTTAAATGAGTTAACTGGCCTTTTCCAGCGCTGGGTGTTTACGTAATTTATTTCTTTAATATATTTAATTTATTTCAATATTTTTAACCTCTGTTTCTATTAAATATTTTATAAAATAATATTTAGCCGCGGGTGATCTTTATACACGTAAAATTGGACGAATATAAAGCCGGATATATTTAAATAAATAAAACTATTTCGATTCATTTACAAATTATATACAAAATAATTCCAAGTATTTTTATTGTTCATGTTTCTTCAGCCATGAGGATTCTAGAGTAACTTCTTTTTTTTAAATTCCGAAAAAATCCAAAAAATTCCGACACTGTTAGCAGCACAGCATAAGCCCCTACTTCGATATATCGTACACGGAAATGCACATATTAAACGTAGGTAATGTGTGTAACACACACCACACAACACAGAAAACTTAATATAATTCTCTGATATACAATATACGACAAACAATAAATGCGTTTAAATGCATTAACTGGCCTTTTCCAGTGCTGGGTGTTTACGTAATTTATTTCTTTAATCTATTTAATTTATTTCAATATTTTTAACCTCTGTTTCTATTAAATATTTTATAAAATAATATTTAGCCGCGGGTGAACTTTATACACGTAAAATTGGACGAATACAAAGCGGGATATATTTATTTTCATTTGTGATGACGTTCGATTTGTTGTTAGATTAAATTAAATAAATAAAATTAATTCCATTTATTTACAAATTATTTACAAAAATTATTCCAAGTATTCTTATTTATTGTTCATGTTTCTTTAGCCATGGGGAGGGTTGTAGAGTAACTTCTTTTTTATAACGATCGGAGTTGAAATTACAGTTGTCGATGTCGATTGGATTAAATAAATGAACGCTGGTTGAATTTTATCGATGCGGTGTTATGATAGGATTTCATAGATATTGCGCAGATGTAGAAATGTATTGAAGCATTGTGATAGTAGCCTTTTGTTGAGGTGTTGTGAAGTTGTAGAAATTTTATTGATGACAGTATCTTGTTGATGCATGATGATGGTGTAGAAATTTATTGATAATTTGTGATGACTGAGTAAATTTGATCACTCATCGCTATCGCAGACGTAATACCTAAGCAGTGGTCGGTGGAGCCCTTCTAAGGTTGCCTAATACAGTCATCCCTTACCACAGATTGGTGGGAGCGATAAGCGCCTCTGGTGCTGATGTCGAATCTTCCTGTTCGTAGACCACTTGAGTTGGCTCCGGATAGTCTCAAGATCAGCCATGAAGTTCGAGGACGACGTTGGTAATTAAATGCATTGGAGCCAGTGCTCTGCTTTTTGGCTAACTTATTTTTCTTTGAACGGCACCCTTGTGTTCGCATCGGGAACACGGATAGTGGGGAAAATAATACGATAATAAGATTAGAAGAAAATGATAAATATATTGGATCCGAAAAATTCCGACACTGTTAGCAGCACAGCATAAACCCCTGCTTCGATATATCTTACACGGAAAACGTACATATTAAACATATGTAATGTGTGTAACACACACCACACAACACAGCAAACTTAATATAATTCTCTGCTATACAATATACGACAATCAATAAATGTGTTTAAATGCATTAACTGGCCTTTTCCAGTGCTGGTTGTTTACACAATTTATTTCTTTAATCTATTTAATTTATTTCAATATTTTTAACCTCTGTTTCTATTAAATATTTTATAAAATAATATTTAGTCACGGGTGATCTTTATACACGTAAAATTGGACGAATATAAAGCCGGATATATTTATTTTCATTTGTGATGAAGTTCGATTTGTTGTTAGGTTAAATTAAATAAATAAAATTAATTCGATTTATTTACAAATTATTTACAAAAATTATTCCAAGTATTCTTATTGTTCATGTTTCTTCAGCCATGAGGAGGGTTCTAGAGTAACTTCTTTTTTATAACGATCGGAGTTTAAATTACAGTTGTCGATGTCGATTGGATTAAATAAATGAACGCTGGTTGAATTTTATCGATGTGGTGTTATGGTAGGATTTCGTAGATATTGCGCAGATGTAGTAATGTATTGAAGCATTGTGGTAGTAGCATTTTGTTGAGGTGTTGTGAAGTTGTAGAAATTTTATTCATGACAGTATCTTGTTGATGCATGGTGATGGTGTAGAAATTTATTGACAATTTGTGATGACTGAGTAAATTTGACCACTCAGCGCTATCGCCGACGTAATACCTAAGCAGTGGTCGGTGGTGGCCTTCTAAGGTTGCCTGATACAGCCATCCCTTACCACAGATTGGTGGGAGCGATAAGCGACTCTGGTGCTGATGTCGAATCTTCCTGTTCGTAGACTACTTGAGTTGGCTCCGGACAGTCTAAGATCAGGCATGAAGTTCGAGGATGACGTTGGTAATTGGATGCCACTGGAGTCAGTGCTTGATCGTTCTCTGCTTTTTGGCTAACTTATTTTTCTTTGAACAGCGCCCTTGTCTTCGCATCGGGAACACGGATAGTGGGGCAAATAATAAAATAATACGATAATAAGATTAGAAGATTAGAAGAAAATGATAAATATATTGGATCCGAAAAATTTCGACGCTGTTAGCAGCACAGCATAAACCCCTACTTCGATATATCGTACCCGCAAAAACGTACATATTCAACATAGGTAATGTGTGTAACACACACACACAACACAGCAAACTTAATATAATTCTCTGCTATACAATATCCTGCAAGCAATAAATGCATTTAAATGCATTAACTGGCCTTTTCCAGTGCTAGGTGTTTACGTAATTTATTTCTTTAATCTATTTAATTTATTTCAAGTAACATGCTTTATCACAAGATATTATTCTGTTAAAACCATCATATGCTTTCTATTTAATTCTATTTAATTTATGTCAAGTAACATGCTTTGTTACAAGATATTATTCTGTTAAAACTATCATTTCCTTTATGCAACTTAACGATGCATCCAAATTTCTAACGCGTCCAACGACGGTAAATTATCGTCCTTTATTATGACGATATCGCCTTCAATTGGTTGAAGAACTGTTGGATTTCTCGCACCTTTTGGTCGTTCTTAAAGTTCAGATATATATTCTCTTCTCTAACGATTTCAAAAATGTGTTCTGAGTTTTGTATATTATCGTTTATCTGTGAGAAATCCAATTCAGTGTTACTAGTTATAATGCATGCGATTAAAAAGTGCACATTTGTAAGAGGCGTCAAGTTATTAGGGTTCGATGAGAGAGGTGAAATTGGTCTTGAGTTCAAACTTGCCTCTAACTGAGTGAGTAAAGTAGAAAACACTTCATAAGTTAAATGAGCTTGGCTCAAAAGAGTCATTTGTGTTACGAAATTATAAAATTTATTAAGTCCATTTTCCGCGCCTAGGAATGTAATAGCATTATCCGAATGCATGTCCAACGGTTCTCCTCGTCGGCTCATAAATCGTCTGAGAGCAGCCGGAAAACTATCAGTTGTGAGATTGGTTACCAAGTTCAATATGTAGTGCTTTTGTGACAAAACAGACAAGGAGCAATCCAGCATTTAGACAATTTGGTGATGGGACTCTTATGGTCATTGATTACAAAAAGGTTCAGCGTAGTCAATTCCAGTGATGCTGATAAGGAAATTTTTAGTAACACTTTCTTTAGGAAAATGGCCCATAAATGGTTGAAGAGGCCTTGCTGGTAATTTATAACGAGTAGGACAATTTCTATAAGTGAAACGAGCCCCGATTCTCCCGGAAAGAATTGTGATGTTGTGAAGTATTGTCAAGAAAGTGTTGTAAATAAAAGTTTTGTGAAGTGATTTCTGATAGAAGGTAGCAATATGGAATATTTAGTACTTTGTCAGTTTCCTATTTGTTACTGGTGTTACAGAAATTAATAGATTTAATCAAAGCAGGATCGTAATTTGCGCAGGCGTAGAAATGCATTGAAACGTTGTGATAATAGGCTTTTTGTTGATGGATATCGAAGATGTAGATTTTTATTGATGGTTTGTGACGACAGGATCTTGTTGATGTATACTGATGTGGAAAATCATTGATAATTGGTGATGACGGAATGGATTGAAACTCTACTCGCTATCGCCGCAGTAGTACCTAAAAAGGCGTCGGTGGTGGTCTTCTAGTATTGCCGGATACATCAATCCGTTACCAGGGGTCGGTGGGAGCGCTATGTGGTAAGATTGGCGCTGGCGCTGACGTCGAATCTTCTTACTCGTAGGCCTTGGGAGAGTTTGAGATAAGACGTGGAGTTCGAGGACGACGCTCGTAATTGATGATCACTGGAGTCTGTGCTGGACCGTTCATATGGTTTTCGTGTGTCCGATATGTCCTGGAGAGCTTCTTGTTCTTCTCTCAGCCCCCCCCCCTCGTCTTCGCATTAGGACGCGGTTAATGGGAAATAATAAAATGAGAATTAGAGTAGAAGAAAGTGATAATTATTTGGGAATCGAAAGATTCAGCAGAAGATGTGTCGTCGGATACTTACCAAAAACCTTACTGTTTTTGTAGATGTTTTTGATTATTTTTGTAGAATTTAATTTTTTACTTATTTTATTCGTAGATTTAATATGTTATTTGAATATTTGAAATTTTACTGTAGCACTTTAAGATCAAATCAATACTGGCTGTGATCATTTCTCGCTGACCAAAAGGAATTGACTAGGTCTTATTTCAGAATTAAAGCTTTGGAGGAGTGCGATTGGGTTCTCGCAGCCATCCAAAGACAACAACTCGAAAATTGCGTCTGTGTATCAATGGGCTGGATGGCTCCTTTTATGCGAATTTTCTGGGAAGGAAGCTGCTCTTGATAGATCACCTAAACTGGGGCACATTGCCTAAGCCGATGGCTTTCGACGGCGTCTGTCGCAAAAAAACGCGGAGTTTGAAAGAAGCCTTTGCTACAAAATTTTTAGGAAGGTTATACTTCCCAACCAATCAAAAGTTTCTTCCTGATACGTTAAGAAAATGTAAGGATCAAAGTTGCATTATTTCGTTGACGGTTATCTAGTGAAATGCAAGTAGTGGTGATTTCTAAAAGGTGGTGGGTGACAACAGCGGAGGTTATAGCAGCTTGATGCGGTCAAAATCTCAAAGTATCATATAGAAAACGCCTGCTTCAAAAATACGTTAAATTAATATCCAATCAGATTTGTGAACGCCAAAATGGTAAAGTACTCGCTGACAAAGAAAACCGTTATTTTAAAATGATAAAAAGAAGAAAAGTCGTTGCCCATATCGGAGACGTAAAAACTCTCGTATATTCTACATCAATGAGTGCCGCTGTCGTTTTACAAACAATAGTTCATTGTCACAAATGTAAGCCTTTCGTTCCCCTTTCAACCTTTGAGTGCCTCTACAATCCCAGTTTGACTCGCTTCCAGGATTTACAGACATTCGACGAATGTGGTACCCGTCTACCTGTCGGAACACATGAACGTCTATCCTCATTTGATGTAATTGTTCGTTCCTTTCGTAAATTACTCCTACTAATTCGACTGCTTCTTTTTTCTTTCTTTTTGCGTATGCCCTGTTTCTTTATGCTTACAAATAATGTCGCTAATTTTACTCCCAACTTTTTTTGATTTGCCATTATCTTTTCTACCTCTACCAATTTCTTGCCTGAAATAACATCTTTCAATGTATTAACTGGTCAAGGTCGTACCTACCGCTCAATGATTTCTTTTATACGAATGAACATTTTATTTTGTTCTTTTAAAATACTTAGACGTTTTTTTTAAAATTCATGGCCACTTGATTGAAGCTACTTTCGCGATTTAGTCTGTTTACTCTAGCGGTTTAGTTACATTAAATTTGTAAGCGTTAATTTCTTGTTTTTATGCCTGTGTGTTTCAAGTAAGGTTGATTTTAATTTGTTAAATTAAATTAGTAAGATTTAATTTGCTCTTTTATGCCCATGGGTCTCAAAGGACATTGAAAGGCTGACTTACATTAGTTTGCTGTTTTGTGCCTATGGCCACTGTAAGGCTGAATTTAATTTAGTAAATTTAGATTACGGGTGTAGTAAAACACGGTAGATTGTATTCTGACTTAAAACGCCGGTTCGAAGGACCATAGTAAAGCAGCTTTATTGTGCTTGAGTGGCTTGATAATGGCGGTATTTGAAAATTACCTCAATTAAATAATTTTAATATTGGTGGTTTAAAGCGGAGTACTAAATTTAGAACGTGGGTGTAGTAAAACACGCTAGATTGTATTCTAACTTAAAATCTCGTTTGAATAATAATTCGCTCTAGTACATATATAAAAATGCGTATAAACAATAAGTTCATTGTCACAAATGTACTACGTTACTTCTGGGTTATTGAAACGCTGAACGTGCAAGGTCGAACATACATGCGATTTTTAAATGCATGTACTAATAATATCTTTTGTAACATGATAATCAATTCAATCAAGTAAATCATAAATGTCTTGTCGTAATTTTATAGTAATCTCTGGATTATAGTTTTTTTTAGAATATCATTTTGAGAATGTGCTTTATTAGGGGAATGACGAGATTATCCTAACTACATGAAATATATTCAATACGTTCAATAATAAAAAATATATACAATACTAATCATTTCAATTTAAAAATATTTCTTGGAATTATTTCCCATTGTCCTGGATTGGACCTCCATTGTCAGAATCGTTGTAGTAAAATTTTAGCTTCAACTATACATACCCCAACTTGATCCAAAGGATCGAATATTTGAACTGTAGTTGAGAGAATGGATCGTTTAGACACTATTTTTGGCAATAACTAATATTCCATTTTTTTTTAATCAAATTTATAATGTTTCACCTTTGAAATGAATGTTTAATGTTTTTCGCCTGATAATGTAATATGTAAAACCGGTGACAAAAAAAACAAATTCATATTTTTATTTTATTTTTTCTCAAATGGCTCATCCTCACAAAATTTAAAATACTACTAGAAAATAATATGTTCCCTAGGAAAACAGAAATGCGCATCGTAATTCTGTTCACGCTGCGTATTAGATACGCTGCTTAGGAAAATTCGCCTTAAAAAGACATAGATCTGTATTATACACATATAGACCGTGTTAAACTGCTTTTCACAGTCGTTCTGTGACCAAATGATTTATGCAATATACACATTCCGAGAAAAGAGATAGATATAGGATCTTTATA
The DNA here is from genome assembly GCA_009867245.2 of Adranes taylori. NCBI lineage: Eukaryota > Metazoa > Arthropoda > Insecta > Coleoptera > Staphylinidae > Adranes > Adranes taylori. The sequence continues at coordinate 10,827 of WYDF02018518.1, forward strand.
AAACTTTTTTGATTTTTTTTTTGGTTTTGGTTTACACCCACAATATATTGAAATCTTAACTTCTTTGTTGTCTGCTTTTACCTGTTTTTTTTTATTATTTTATTTCATGCATAGATTAACCACAACACATAAATCTGTCTATAAGCTATCACATTGAGTTACGCAAGTTTTTACATTTCCATTGTCTTTTAGCTTTAAATTTGGTTTGACGTATTTTAGCCATACTTCGGGTTCTATTGTGTACGCTATTTCTGGTGGTACATATGCTAGTTCGCTCCGGCGGTCAGTTTTCCTAAATTCGTTCCCAAATTAAGGTTTCACGCCAATTTACCTTGTTTATTTAATAATTTTGATAATAAAAAAAATTCTATTTTGTTTTAATTATTTTACTTCTTAATACTTATTTAAGTTCTTTGATAGGGAACTTATTACTGTATAACAATTGCACAGGTTTAAGCAATTTATTTAGTTATATTAATTCATTATTTCAATACATTGTTTCCATGATTTAATATTTTATTACATTACAACGTTCGCACAAGATTTAGCTAATCGCGTTATTTGTGTAAAACATTATAAATACATTCAGCAAGGCTAACTAGAAAAGATTTACTAATTTCTCTAACACTTAAAACATATATTTCATTAATATTACGGACAACACTCAAGTTTAAGATGGCTGCGGTATGAATATAAAAATCTAAACTCTATTTCTACATTATACTATGACTATTAGATACAATCTTAATCGAGAAGTGTTGCTTCTAGTGCGTTATTCGCTTATATGCTTTCTGTCCGGGTTGCGCTCGTACGTTGCTGTCGTCTCCGAGTATGTACGAAGAAGGACTACGTGTTTATTTAGAATTTTAGATTGACATCCATAATTAATTAAGATCACGTTGTAACCTAGAGATGTGTTCATAACTCTCATGGTAGTATAGTTGTTCAGTGGTAGTATACCTGTCACCTTTTGTCTTTAAGGTAATAAAACCTAACTCCGGGAGCTAATTAATATGCACCGTTTCTAGTGATAATCTCGAAACTATTGGAACAGTTTGAGGATTGGAACAACTTGCAATTGGAGGGTTCGGATTTATAACGGTGTTGTTTTGGTAAAAATTCACGAACAAGACTTTTTTGGATTGCTTCACGTAAACGTCGTAAAACTTCCAGGTAGTAACATTTTGTTGACCATACTACCTGGTGGCAAGAACTAATTCATGAACTCAATTTTCATTCACGCGAACTTAGCGAGCTTTTTTCGATCTTGGCTCTTCAGAAAGTTTCCATTGGGACGCCTTAGTTGCGACGTCATATCCATGCACAGCCATGTTTCGTCACCAATTACAATTTGTTTAAACAGTGCTGGATTGTCGTTGATTTCTTTAAGCAGCTCTTGAGCAATGTCAATCTGGTACTGCTTTAAATCGAAATTCAACAATTTGTAAACACATTTTGCTGCCACCAAAACTTCGGAATATTAGCTTGACTTGAGCCAAATGAAATGCTAACATGATAGTAATTCGGCGGTTGTCCATAAATATTTCCTCCATCATTTCGATGTTGACAGTTATTGATGTATGTGTTAGGACTCTTGTTATCGGCTGAGCAGCCACCAAAGTTCAAGAGACAAATGATAAAACAATTGAATAACAAATATTAATCATCAGCTATTTATATCTCTGACAGATTTATGGAGATTTTCATAACCAAATGTTTTCTTTCCAAACTTTATATTATGTATTTTTTGCATGATTTTTATGGCCTAACGGATTTTCTTAATTATCTTGGAGAACCGTTGCTATATTTTGAATTCCTGTTCACGTAAAGTTATCATCATTTTTCAGTACATGTATAATATGTACGCCAACATGCTCATATGATGTCCAGTTTATGTACATCGGATATTCGATATAAAAGCCCCCAAAGCTCAATGCAAACTAGACTCATTTTGGGTCTTGTTCTGACATTTCGCGAGTGAGCATTTAGCGCCAGCGACAATTCGCTTGTTTTTGTTATTTAAAATAAAATTACATTCAACTACAGCCAATAGTAAAATTTTATAGCATCGAATCAGGTATATCCAAACTACATTATTTCTATTCAATTGTTTTGCATTACAAAAATTACAAATTATTCAACATATAAAAGCTACGTTACTGACAACTGTGTGTTTACATTGGTATAGTATTAAAAGTGGCCACACTTTTAACATTATTATGTCTGCTATCAGTTTCTTAGACACCAAATACATACTGTAATTTTGGTATTCTTTAAATTTTGTTATTGAATTGTTTTCTTCTTTTGTTTTAGGTAAGTGCTCGATTATTATTCATCTTTGAGTTATACGATTATTATTCACTGTTATTTATCTTCTACATGTAAGTATGGCTTAACTTAATTACATATTTCGCTGGTTTACTTAAATATTGAGATGGAACAAATGAATGGGATATATATATGCCAAAGGATACAT